>JAHIAM010000072.1:0-94902 GCA_021605205.1 Aegilops longissima | reverse complement strand
CAATATTTAGAACAAACTCTTAACACAGGAATATCTCAGCAGAGTAACTATTTACTTCTAAACTGAACACATGAATAGGAAAAACACTCGACGCTGCTCACAAGAAGGGCGCCCCACTCAAAAATATCAAATGCATGTCTTCCGCTAACATCAATGAGCAAATTTTGACAAGGTTTTCCAATTCCAATATATTAAACTAACGCCTTCTTGCTAACATCAATGATTAAACTTTGACAAGCTTTTCCCATTCAAAATATGTAATGCCTATGATCGTGGAGTCCTGTCATAGTTTCTTGTACTTGTTTGGGAACTTTTGCCCAGTGGCACTCCACGGTTGTTAAATTGCCAATGGTCTCTGCAGACTAGTCATGTCACCGTGTCTAATAATACTCAGTAAAGCTTCTCGTCATTCCTTTCAGAATGTAGCGCAATCAAGGATCGCTTTTTCTCGCAAAGTGGAACGACCAACTGGACCCAAAGAATGCAGCAGTTTGCCTTGGACACATTGGCTCCTTTTTTGCAGATCAACTAAAATCGAAGTCGGAATAAAACCGAGCTTTAATTTTGATATCCCTGTAAGCAACAATAGGTATAAGGGAAACAATTACTGAGAAATAACGGTTGATGACTTGTACTCCCAGAAGAAATGCATCTACTGATCTACTTTATCTTAATGGGAAACAAAGAATGAGAGTAGCAATTCTCCATCAGTGTGATTCATTCATATTGACCGAGACATTTTCTTAACAATGCCTTGTTTCAACATGTATAAAGAATGACAAGGCAGAAAAGTACCATTCCTAAAACAATGCAACTGATTCATTTTAACAGAGACATTATCTTAACAATACCTTGGTTAAACATGTAGAAAGAACTACAAAGCAGGATAGTACCATTCCTAACAAGTGTTGCAGTTTTGAACTAAGATTCAGTAGTTAATTAATTCTGAGAGTGGCATTGCTTAATTTTACCAATGCATTAGATTAACGAAAAGCATAAACAGTTCCAGGGAGAGTGGGCTCAACAACAATATGTGCTTCCATCTACTTATAAAGGGGTGATGCAGTTTGTTGTAACAAAGCAACAAGCATCATGTCTGGGTTGGTCCCATTTTTGTTCACTACTTAATGGGAAAAGACAGCAATACAATAGCTTCAATTCAACATTTATTTAAAACAGTACCAATACAAGTAGCACAACATCTCAAAGCACACTACACAATCATGTGGATGAAGGCCTCAGATCGACCTTTCATGAGACCACCAGGATAAAATACTAATCTGCCAACACGAAATAGGAAATCCAATCTTGTTTTGTGCAGTTGCAATCAAATCAAGCAAAGTGTTTCATGAGCGAAGAAAAATGTCGCAATAGCAACAAGTTGAATAGATATCCCTATTTAAACAGAGGCAAAAAAGGAATCAATTACTGGCTAATAAAGGAGGATGAAACATGCGGCCACAAAAATGGTAATCCCGCCAATCCCTAACAAGTGTTGCAGTTTTGAAATAAGATTCAGTAGTTAATTCCGAGAGTGGCATCAATTATCGGGCTTATAAAGGGGGTGATGCTGAATTTGTTGTAACAAAGCAACAAGCATCATGTCTGGGTTGGTCCCATTTTTGTTCACTACTTAATGGGAAAAGACAGCAATACAATAGCTTCAATTCAACATTTATTTAAAACAGTACCAAAACAAGTAGCACAACATCTCAAAGCACACTGCACATCATGTGGATGAGACCAAGATTTGAAACAACTCGCACAAAGATGGAAACAAATTCAATCTCCTTTTGTGCAGTTCCACAAAATTAAGCAAAGTCACCGTGTGACATTCAAGTTGAACTGCACAAAACACTCTTAAAACATAAGTGTTTCGAGTAGCAAAGCAAAATGTCGCAATAGCAACAAGTTGAATCGACACCCTGTTTTAACAGAGGCAAAAAGGAAACAATTACTTGCCGATAAAGGAGGATGAAACAAATGGTGACAAAAAGAAGCATCTAACTTATCTTGATGGAAAACAAAGTAGGATAGTAGCATTTCTAAAACGGTTGCATTGATTCATATTAACAGAGACATTCTCTTGAAACAACATTCGTTAAAAATGTAATTTACTTTTAACAAAGGGCATTGCTTCAATTTTTCATGGCATTCTTAGATTAACAACAACAAAATAGCTGTATGGGACATGCCAACACCATGTGCGCCCACACGATAAATGGGTGATGCAGAGTATGTAGCCAAGCAGCATATATGCGTTGGTCCCATATTTGTTCTCTTTGAACCTTTTTCCTATGTGAGGGCAGCAAATCTAGTCCTGCACAAACTACCCGACCCCCAGCTTTCTTTCCTTTTCAACAAAGAGATCGGTTCCTTACAGATGTGTGTACCGGGTTACCCCTTTTTCCCTTTTCGACCTACAAAGCGGCTGGATAGCCGCCTATACTACTTTCACCCCTCCTTTCCTCATTGAACCACGCCCTAGATTCTTGCTCCAGCCCACCACACCCTTCTTTCCTCTTTGAACCAAGACCTAGATTCGACTACGATCGAAAAAGATCCACATGCAGCTAGAGCAACGACGGTTTCAAAGAAACTTATACCTTAGGGTCGCTGGGATGTGGCAAGGCGCAAGGCGGAGGCCGGATCTGCCCACACCACGCACGGCAACGAGGAAGAAGGGGTCGGTGGCCTCCCAAGACAAAGCGCTGGGTGAAAGAGAACAGCAGCAGCGGTAGTGGATTGCCTCCCTCGCCGGAGGCGATAGAGTGAACGCTGCACCTCCTCCCCTTCCCAGTGCGACAGGATATTGATGCCTCCTTCACCAGCTGTGAGGGGGGAGAGAGAGACAAGAGGCCAACGCAGTCTTGTTTAGATCTGGTGAAGAGAGGGTGAGAGACTGTGAATATAGCAAACCTAGAAAATGAACGCTGAGCCTCCAACGTGTAACATATATGGAATGCGGCGAGCGTGTGGAGAGTGCAAACCCTAGCGAACAAGCGCTGAGGCTCGCGCTTATATATACTACTGTAGTACGGACTGAGCTCCGGTGCCTTCACTGCACCAGTTTTTGGCTGTATGACAGGTGAGCCAGCCACATTTTGGGCCCACCTGTCATAAACCCAAAGGCAGGTGCACTAAGTCAATGAAGCTGCGTCCATATAGTACTCTCATGTATACGACTAATATATAGTGGAGTGGTTTTCTTATTCTCTCCATAACAATCGCTTTTAAATTGTGTAAGTACTAAACTAAACTCTTTATTTAATGTACAAGAAGAAAACTAGTACTACTCCGATGAACTAACGATCCACGCCCACGCCGTCCGGTCGCACTTCCTGTCCTTCACGTGTGGTACACTACCTCCCTTAAGTGAACAACCACAAATGCGCCAAATTATTGAAACGTGAGAGTGTGTACAAATAAAGAATTTTAATTTCAATTATCGGAAAGGTTTGAGAGTATTACAAAGTTTGACTTCACCAAATCTAATATGCGGAGTAAATAAAATGGAGGGCTACTACGTCCATCCGGCTTTTAGTCCACACCATTTTTAAATCAAAGTTAATAGCTGGACAAATAAAATACAGGGAGCTGGAGACAAAGTTGTGAGAAGGCTTAGAAATCAATACAAAACTAATGCTCTTAGTACCAACGTCGACCCTTCTTCGAGGAAACATTTGGTTCATAGCCAATTGTGTGATAAAATTGCACCAACGTGAAAGACGACCGCGTCTCCAACACAACCAAGGTGAACTGACGAAGGATATCATCTTTGTGCGTAACAAGCAAAGAGGACTGATGGAAGACAGCTTGTTTTTCATTGAAAATCGATCAGCTTCACATGCCGACACAACCATGAGGCGCAACCATGAGCATCGATAGGTCATCATGGTGATGCATCATCCATTTGGCATCAAGTTTGGGTGAGGCACCTATGAAGTTCGACAAATCCTCACTGCGGTCTGTTTCTTCTCAGTACTCAAGCTCGAGGAAGGAAGAACCACGTGGCAGAGGACTGTGAGGCGGAACAACAATGGCCATCCAATTTTGTGCAGTTCTACTATAAAATTGAGGAAGACATGCCCGGGTATGGAGACATGCATCGCTGCTTCCAAAAATATAAAAAATTGTTAGCAACGACATCTCAATTGTTAATAAGAATTAATGAAAAGTACACGAATAAATAGAAGCATCATAATTATATCTTGATGGGAACAACCAGGATACCCGAGAAAAAAAGCATTTCTTCATTTAACCAGTGATAGTACTGCCACCATATGGACAATGACCGCACAACCACCATGTACTTTTTGTCGAAACAACATGTATATCTCCACCGAGGCATAAATCAGGACAACTTTTCGAGTGGCATTTCCTCTATAATAGTACTAGTAGGTGATGTTGGACCAGCCGACGAACCCTAGCTACTATGCATGGGGAGCTGGGGAGTAGTCGCATAGAAGAAAACCCGCACGCATCGACCTGGTTAGCTGGACCAGTACAAGAAGTTATACGTCAGGTGGGCGAGATGTCGTTTAGGCAGGTGGGCGGGATCTGCCCACACGACGGTAGCGAACAAGGGCGCGGAGGATCTTCGTCCGTGCTAGCGCCGGCTCCGAGAGGACGGTGCGCATCGGCTTCCTCCGTCGCCGACGGTGACAACGTCAACGCTGCACCTCCTCACCTCCCGCAGCGGACGGGATTCAGCCGGATCTGTGACCACTGGTGAGGAGAGAGATAGAGTCGACAGTGTCATCTTGTTTTGTTATGGAGAGGGTGAGAGAGCGAGACGCGAGAAAATCTATAAAACAAGAGGCTATAATGGAGTAAAAAATATCTCCATAGCATTGGTTTTAAATAGAATACGTGCGTTCCCGGAAAAAAGAAACGAAAACTGGCGGACAATTTTTAAGGGTATGTCTAGGACACATCTAGATGTGACATAGTTATGTCACATCTAAGTTGATGTCCACTCTATTTGTGGTCTATTTTTTCCTAGTTTTTATTTGTTTATTTTGTTACATTATATACTTGTGGAGCTTAGATGTGATATCCTTAAATAACATCAAGATGTGAATTAGACAAACTAATTTTCTAACGTACCAAGAAATAAAACTCGATCAAAAACACGCCCCGCCTGTGTCGCGAGAGTCGTCAAGACACACACATAGACATAGACATGCACATCCGTGTTTACGTAAAACTCCATTTCCATCTCCATCTCCAATCATATTTGTCCAACTGGCACATTATTTACGTTGTTAATTATATACGCAGCAATATTAACGTACATCATCTCTTGTTTGCGCACGTCCGACTCGCTGCCACGGCCGGTCCCGACCAACCCGAACCTCTTCATCACCCGCGCTGCTTCCCGCCTCAAACGGTCAGTCCCGCATTCATGCCCGCCAGAGCGGACGCGACCTCTCACCGGGCGCCGCATTGAAGCAGCGCCGCCGAGAGAGCGCCGCCCGCGCCGCTTCGGGTGCACGCTGTTGCTCGCTGCTCAAAGGTCGCAATAGCCGGCTACAACATGCATGTAAAAAGTTCTTGGGAGTCCGTGCTACAGCTAGCTGTCCTCCCCCAACTCGTCAATCTCTTACAGTAGTGCTAGTACTCCATGGCGCGATCCATCGACAAGCAGGCGAGAAAGTTATTGTATACTTGGTTTGCGGTGATTGGCATGCCGAGCGACCGTGTGGGGTCAAGCCGTGGAGGAGGGTGAGAACGAACACGGTAGACGTGACTTAAATGTTGGTTTTGCTCGATGGCGCGATCCAACGAAACGAAACGTTGGTTTCTCTCCGTTTCCATTTTTCTCCGGAAAAACGGGAACTTTCCACTCCATTTTCATTCCTATTCCAAGGTTGCCCCGTTACAACATTCCATCAAATACAAAGGAAAACTAACACGCATGCTGATGCATCTCAATGATTCACGATCATAGCCAATATTTATTTCACAACTAAAGAAAAAGTTGTGAGAGCGTAATGAAAGAAAACTACTCATGGGGTCACTACGACTTAAACCCTAAACCCTAAACATGATTTAATTTCCTGGCCAGTAGAACCCGTCAAGGAAAGACGGATGGCACCCTCGGATCATACGATGTTTTTGTGCGCCCACTAAAATCGACCGAGCATCCCCGATGGCAAAGATATTGAAGAAGTGTGATTAGAATTATAGTACTGGCACTAGTTCATGAGACATAAACTCATCACAAGTAGAAAGCCGGTAGAAGTAGAGAAAGATCGACATGGAGATGGAGCTACGACAGTGGAGCAAGGCGGCTCCAAAAGGAAGATGGACTACCTGGGACGTCGGGTTGTAGCTAGAAGGGCGGTTGGGACACGGCATCGGAACATACCGCGGTGACCCCCGATTGGGATGCACCGACTATGGGGTTTCTCCCTCGCCGATGTCGCACTCAAGGCTTCACGCTTGAACATTGTTCCCTTCCCCAGCTGCGGGATCAGGCTCGTTGTTCTATGCTTGTGAAGAGACCAACCTAAGCAAGCAGGCTTGTAGCTTAGGCTCCTGCTAGTGTATATATAGTGGTTTTCTTTTTCTCTCCATATCAACCATTTTATATTACGCCTTTTGACTAATGAAACCTACCCTCGCTGGACATGCATCAGTCCATTTGGTGTCAGATTGTCAGAGGCATACACTGTAGTACCCAACATGCGGAGTACCATCATTGTTCGACTTCACGAAGAGGCGAAGAGCTAAGCGCAGTAGTACGAGTAGTACTACTACTAGAACCGCATGGTGGAGCCGCCTGTATTTTATTTTTTTTCTCTGATAAAGTACACGCTTATTCCGGAGAAGGGTGGAAAACGGCAGCCCAACATGTAATGAATGATATCGATCAACCAACCATGCTCGAATATATCTTGGCCTCCGTGGTGAGCCCGTATGTGTGTTCTCGCCTCGCCTCTCTCAAGGAACGGCGGGTTGGCTCTTTGCCGCCAATTGAGATCGGTTTGCTCACACTCCTGTCCCACATGTCGTGATATGCCAAGAGGAGGTGCGCTGACCGATCGCCATATGCGCATTTGGTCTTGCACCTTCATACTAGTCCTCCTCCGCCACAGCTTTATGTATGCGCTTCATTATGATGCATTTCTCTCAATGCATTTCCACCACCAGAGAGACTTTAGACACGCTTGGTTTAATGCTCAATTAATTAGGGCGTGGTAACCGCAATCAAGTCCACAATTTTCTCTCCATGTACTGTACTACTACTACTACTACGGAGTAGAGTAAGTGCATGCATGTGTGTACCCAGGGTGGAAGCACTACATGCATGTGTGTACGCATTATTCCCTCTAGTAATAGACGCCGTGCTATAACTACCAATGCTATTTTTTAGGCCGATCGCTAGTCGCCTTGGTCCCACAGATTTTTTTCTTTTTTCTGAAGCGCGTTGTATAAACAGTGACAAATGGAGTAGTATGAGCGGATTCAGAGAAGAGCGTATTGATGGTTGCTTCTTCAGAGCAACTTACAGTGGGAAATGTGGGGCTTATGATTTGACTGCTCATTACTCACTATTAATGCAGCGCAATGACCGGGCTGAGTCTCCCATGCGGTTGTGCACTACCCCCTCGGTTCTTAAATATACTCCGGAGTATTTGTATTTCTAGAGATTTCAACGAGTGACTACTCAAATATTTGTCTTTTTAGAGATTTCAAATGGACTGGCACATACGGATGTATATAGACATATTTAGAGTGTAGATTCACTCATTTTGCTCCGTATGTAGTCACTTGTTGAAATCTCTAGAAAGACGAATAGAATATTTAGGAACGGAGGGAGTACACATACGAAGCAAAATGAGTGAATCTACACTCTAAAATATGCCCGTTTGAAATTTGTAAAAAGACAAATATTTAGGAACGAAGGAGTATAATTTTGTGCATGGCACATGGACCTGAATGATGAAGAGGCTTCTAGCAATGCTATCAAGCTTCCATCATTTGTTTACATAATTGACGTACTATACAAATAATTTTCCAGCGACATGAAATTGTACAATGGTGTGAGCTTTCAGCTTTTGTTTCGCGTGTCTTGCCATCGATGCTCTTTCGGAAACAATAAAAAACTAACTTCCTTGCTAATGCATGTCAATTATTAGCAGATCAGAGCTAATAATTACATCACAACTGAGGACAGAGTTGTGAGAAGGTGTCAAATTAAAATTGATCCATTCTTTCATTGGCAGCAACGTCCCCCCAGCTCTATCTAAATCAACAAGGCATGTTGGGAAAAAAGTAGCTGTCTGGAGCATGCACATTCCGATCATTTTGTGCAGTTCCACTAAAATAGAGTTGAGCGTCCCTGTTCCAAAGATATTAAGTGTGATTACGATAATGGAGGACTGCTGATGAAACAATAAACACACAAATAGAAGCCGGTCACCTTTCAGGTCTCTCTTAAGACTAACTAGTTGGAGAAGATTAGGCTCGAAGTTGGATGAGGAGGATAGAGAAAAACCAATCTCCCTTTGTGCAACAAGACCGAATGTAGAGACGCTGCCGTGTGACATTTTTAGTACAACTACACAAAACACTCTTAAGAAAAAACTGATTTGTGCAGTTCACCAAAAGGTCGCAATAGCAACGAGGTGAAATGGATAGCCCTGTTTGCAAAAAAGAGGTAGAAAGGAAACAATTACTGGCCAATAACAGTTGATGACACATGCGACGACAAAAAGAAGCATATTCCTTGTCCTAAGGGAAGATAACAACACGGTTGTGTTTGTCTAAAACGGTGTGAGGACGAGAATGCAATATGGAAAGTACGCCGACGAGCCACGCTTTTGGGCAAAGAACTATGGAAGATCCACATGCAGCGACGGGAAGACGGGCAAGGAGCAAGGCCGAGGGGATACCGGAGGTCGTCGGGATGTAATTAGGTGAGCGGCGGCGGGCGGAATCTGCGAGCAGGTGGCGTAGGCCCTGCCACGCCGAAGCTTGATCAGAGAGAATACGTGTACCGCAGATCGGGACGTGCGGCCTCGGCGCCGTCGAACGGAGAAACGATGCACTTCCTCCCTTTCCCCCGGCGGACGGGATGCGGCCGGATCAGTGACCAACGGTGAGAGAGAGAGAGGCCACCGCACTCCCTTTCCCCCGGCGGACGAGATACGGCCGGATCAGTGACCAACGGTGAGAGAAAGAGAGGCCACCGCACTCCCTTTCCCCCGGCGGACGGGATGCAGCCGGATCAGTGACCAACGGTGAGAGAGAGAGAGAGGCCACCGCAGCCTTGTGTGAGATACTCTGAAGAGAGACAAACCAGGCAGGCAGGCTCCATTGTATATAGTGAGCGGACTACCTTTTTCTCCATAAAATCGCTTTTATATTCTGTATGCGTGCCATTGAGCGCTATAACTTTATTTAAAAATAACGCGCAATGCGTCAAGTCGAACTTTGTTTCGCGGCACGCGTGGTACACGACCTCCCTAGGTAAACAACCGCCACAAAGCGCTCAAATTAGCACGTGGGCTGCCATTTCAGAAAGAAATGAGCTCCACCGTACCCGCTGGTGTGGCTGGGCACGAAGCGTGAGTACGTGCACGGTGCACCTATTCTCTTCTTGTATACGCACACCACCTATGTGGGGTTGTGTGAGAGAGACAAACCTAGAGAGATATAGTGTGGGTTCTTGAGAGTTTTTTTTGGGGGGTCAATCAAAAATGTAACATATGCAATGTGTGTGAAATAGAGTCCTGGATATAACATATATATAGAGGGGGCGATCCACGAGAAGAGAGTGGAGGTATCATCGGCTTGAGGTGTCCATAGAATTGAAGAGAGGGATGATGTGTGTATGTGTGCGCGCGTGATCGATAAAGAGTGCCATCGAATTTTTGTGTGCCCACGTCAAAGATATAGACTGGCTGGCCCATCGAATGTGAGAGGGACATGTGCAGTTTGTCTCTGTGGCATGGATACCTACCGCAGCCTTCGACTATCGGTGTGTGGTGGGGAAAGAGGGAGGCCCAATTAACAATGGAGGTACAATGGCTGGTATATGTGTGGAGGAGGAGAGAGGCCTACCTCATGTATTAAGGAGATCGATCTGCCTCATGTATTAAGGGAGATCGATCGGCATACATGCATATGTGCAGGAGAGGAACGATTGGGAGAGAGACAGAGCTAGAGTGTTGGAGGGGGTGGTAGTGGAGTTGCTTCTAACAAATGGTGGGATAGGCTTGCTAGACAAACGGAGGGCACGCCTGCAATATCAATAAGAGAGGAGATGACTGCTTGTTGTCTGTGCACGTGCGTGTGAGAGACGGGTCAGGAGGCATGCACGAATGATGAGGGGGGACGATGTGGCAAGCAGACGTAACTACATAGGAAGATCAATCGCCTTTGTTAGAGAAAGGAGAGACATAACTTGTGAGGTACGCCGATCGATGGGGGTAGTTAAAGTCGATCTAGGTATATGTTGGGAGATCAATCGGTATACATGCATGTGTGTGTTAGACGCAAATGAGGCACGAGGAGAAGGATAGAGAGAGAGGGATGCATGTAGGAGGTGGTACGAGAGGCATACTATATCGAGGGGGGAGGAGGTGCAGTACGAGAACGATGAAAAGAGTGGTGGGAGGAGGCATGGACGGTGACAAGAGAAGAGGGAAGCTTGTGTTTGTGCTAGGCACACCTGGCTAGAGAGGCATATCGATCGATGTGTGCCGTAAAGAAGGACCTGGGGGCCTACACACACCGTGGGTGAACGACCTAAAGTGAAAAGAAGAATTTGCTGATGGAGCTAGAGAATGCTGAGGGAGGGTGAGAGGATGCGGGCGTGTGCATGCACAAGAGAAAGTTAGCGCTAGCTACAAAGATAAGAGGGTTGTGTGGGTGTAAAGGACTAATAGAGATCATATATACTTCATTATAAAAGCTAATTCGGATATTTGAAGAATTTATCATAGTGTTTTAAACCGACGCATGTGTGAATATATATAACGGTGATACACATGGTGTGGTTTTGAACATGTTATACTACATTTAATATATTTTATCTCTACTCTTATAAAAACGGAGTTGTTGATGATGGTGTGCCCGCCATCCTGCATTATAGGTCATCCGATTTATATCTCATGGATAGCAAGGAAACTATGATGGTTGAAGTTGGCAACAATCATGATTGTAGATTCTTATTGAAATAGAGAAACGAATTCAAATTTAGTTCGAATTGCAACGGTAGTATAGACATTTGGAATGCACTAAAATGTTGGTATGAGTAGGTTACATGCATTATACAGCAAGTTTAAAAATTTAATCGGAAATAACATGGATTATATTTTCCTTCCATCTATATAGGTCGAATGAGATTTTTAAGACCGCCTTTGACTATTGACAAGATTAATAGTACATGACATGCACAATGTGAAAATTATATCATTGAAAGAACCTTTCATGCATTTAATTAAACGGTGTGCTTTGTGTAAGTTGCATGTCATATATCATTGCTCTAATATTTGGTCAAAGTTAGCATCGAAAAACGATTAGGCCCTATATAGATGGAAGGAGGGAGTAGCTGAATAGCATTTGTATAGTAAAACGGGCAAGACTCTCTCTTTGTGTGGTGTGAATACTTTTATTTTTTTCGCTTTTTTTTGGTTGAGGGAAGTGCGAATCGATTTGGTACGCATAAGTACAATATTACTACACGTTAGGCTTGTCCTAAAATTCAACCCGCCTTGTTATATCCCGAAAATTCAGATATCGTGCTCCCAAAACTAGCGCCTTCACAACTCGCGCCTTGCTATCCCGAAATTGCAACGCGCGCGAAAACTCCATCCAGCTGCCAAATCCCGACACGCAAAATCCCCCTTCTAACCCTGAGCCGAAAGGGCCGCTAGTTCAAATCGGTGGGGGGTAATTTTGTAACACACCCTACATTTTGGATAAGCGCGTCCCTAAGTCATGCTTCACCCCCTCCCATCACCCCCTTTTCGACATTCAAATCCCAGGCCGCCATAACCTCTTCGCCCACCGCTAAACCCCACCGAGGAGTCCTCGACTAGGGGTGTCCGGACAACCAACTATCATCACGGCCGGACTCCAAGACTATGAAGATACAAGATTGAAGACTTCGCCCGTGTCCGGATGAGACTTTCCTTGGCGTGGAAGGCAAGCTTGGCGATACGGATATGTAGATCTCCTACCATTGTAACCGACTATGTGTAACCCTAACCTATCCAAAGGTCTATATAAACCGGAGGGTTTTAGTCCGAGGATGAACAACAATCATACCATAGGCTAGCTTCTAGGGTTTAGCCTCCTTGATCTCGTGGTAGATCTACTCTTGTACTACCCATATCATCAATATTAATCAAGCAGGAGTAGGGTATTACCTCCATCGAGAGGGCCCGAACCTGGGTAAAACATCGTGTCCCTTGTCTCCTGTTACCATCCGCTTAGACGCACAGTTCGGGACCCCTACTCGAGATCCGCCGGTTTTGACACCGACATTGGTGCTTTCATTGAGAGTTCCTCCGTCATCACCGATAGGCCCGATAGCTCCTTCAATCATCAATAACGACGCGTCCAGGTGAGAATTTTCTCCCGACAGATCTTCGATTCGGCGGCTTTGCATCGCGGGCCAATTCGCTGGCCATCCGAGCAGATCGAAGCTACGCCCTGGCCATCAGCTCAGATTTGAGGTCTGAACTATACGGCCGATGTCCACAGAGACTTAATCTTCGGCGGATTCGAGCCACAGCCGAGCGCGCCGCACTGTCTCGATGGGTATGATCTTGCTCGCCGCCAACAAAGGCTCTGAGGCCGCACCAAAGATCCGCTGCGACCTTAATCCGAGCCGATTCCCGATCGAGGACGAGTGGTTGACACCGCCTCGGGGCTACGATCTCTGCGGTGATTGAGCCAACTCCATCCCTGTCCTTTGCGAAGACCTTGACCTGTGGTGCCGGACTCTCTCGGACTATGAACCTCCATACCGCCAATCGAATCCGATTACGCCGGTCATGGAGTTCACTATCACGACATCTTTCAAGACTCGCCCTTTGGCGACATCCTGAATTCACTAAAGTCTCTCTTTATCCGGAGAGCCTTGGCCGGACTACGGACAGGAAGGTTGGGATACGGACGACGAAGAAATTCAACGAACACCCACCACCCACTTTGTAGCCATCGCCGATGATTTAACCGACATGCTCGACTTCGACCAAGACATTGACGGTATGGACGATTTATGCCGGAGACGACCAAGACCCAGCGCCACAGTGGCACCGGAAGGCCACCTCACAAACGACATATACATGGTGGACATCCCAAAAGATGGGAACGACGATGGAACAACGGAGGATGACCCTCCAAGAAGCAACCAAGCGCCGACGCGTCGTGGCGCCGCTTAAATCCCGCCACAAAGAAAACGGTGATTCCGCACGGAGATAATAACACCTCGGACAAGGTCAAGACAACCCTCCAGCAGGACTCAGCGCAGGAGGAGGGAGAGCAGTCCGCACGACAAGGCGGTAGAAAGAGAGGTAGATGACGATAATTATGCGCCCCTCCAAGATGAGGTAAGCCTCGACGACGACGAATTTGTCGTGGCTCGAGGATCCCGCCAACAGGAGTGTTTTAAACGCAGGCTTATGGCCACGGCAAGCAGCCTCAAGAAAGCAGCAACAGCTTAGAGCTGACCAAGACCTGCTAGCCGACGGATGGACTCAAGTCCTTGCAGCCAAGAGTATGAACTCAAACGCCTCCAAAAGCTACCCCAAACGCAGGCCGCTGCCTCGATCAGAGGAGGAAGCACCCAAGTCACCAGCAAGACGACATGGCAGACCGCCACCCCGTGGCGCGACAGAGAAGCTTCTCCTCCTCCGCTCAAGCCACACCCCGACGCCGCCAAAAAGTACTGTGGCACGGGCAAACGCACCGACTTGCGAGATATATTGGAGGATAAGGCAAACATACAAGATCGATTCACGGATCGCGTGCGCCTAATGACTCGGATGATTACCGCCGCGCGGATACAAAGAAACCCGGTCGGGCCAAACACATTAGACAAAGCTCATCTGAGCTACGTCGTGATATAGCCCAATACAGAGGCGCCGCACACCTACTATGCTTCACAGATGAAGTAATGGATCATCAAATCCCTGAGGGCTTCAAACCCGTAAACACCGAATCATACGATGGTACCACAGATCCTGCGGTCTGGATCGAGGACTATCTCCTCCATATCCACATGGCCCGCGGTGATGATCTACATGCCATCAAATACCTCCCACTCAAGCTTAAAGGACCAGCTCGGCATTGGCTCAACAGCTTGCCGCCAGAATCAATTGGTTGTTGGGAGGACCCGAAGCCGCATTCCTTGATAACTTCCAGGGCACATATGTGCGACCACCGACGCCGATGACCTTAGCCATATAATCCAGCAGCCGTAAGAATCGCCGCACAATTCTCGACACGGTTCCTAATAAAGAAAAATCAAATCGTTGACTGTCCTGATCCAGAGGCCCTTGCAGCATTCAAACATAACATCCATGATTTAATAGCTTGCCCGGCACCTAGGACAGAAAAGCCAAATCCATGGCAGCCCTCACAACACTCATGACCCGCTTTTGTGCGGGAGAGGACAGCTGGCTAGCTCAAGCAACAACTTGGCCAAACACCCCGATAGTTCCGATACCAAGGACAGCAACGGCAGGTCGCGTCGCAATAAGAACAAGCGCCGCATTAACGGCGATAATGTGAAGAAGATACGGCCAACGCCGGATTCGAGGCTCTAAACCCGTCAGCGGAAGAAGCCATTCAAAAGAAATACCCAGGGCCCGTCGAACTTGGACCGAATACTCGATCGCTTGTGCCAGATACATGGCACCCCCGAAAAACCAGCCAATCACACCAACAGGGATTGTTGGGTGTTCAAGCAAGCAGGCAAGTTAAGTGCCGAACTCAACGACAAGGGGTTGCATAGCGACGACGAGGGTGAGCCCCGGCCGCCGAACAATAGAGGACAGAAGGGTTTTCCCACACAAGTGCAGACGGTGAACATGATATACACAACCCATATACCCAAAAGGGAGCGGAAGCGTGCACTAAGGGACGTATATGCGATGGAGCCAGCGCCCAAGTTCAACCCATGGTCTTCCTGCCCGATCACCTTCGACCGAAGGGACCACCCCACTAGCATCCGTCACGGCGGTTTCACCGCATTGGTTCTTGACCCAATTATTGACGGATTTCACCTCACCAGAGTCCTGATGGACGGCGGTAGCAGCCTGAACCTGCTTTATCGGATACAAGGCGCAAAATGGGCATAGACCCTCAAGGATTAAACCTACAAAGACGACCTTCAAAGGCGCCATACCGGTGTAGAGGCCAATTGTACAGGCTCGCCACACTCGGTGGTCTTCGGATCCCGGATAACTTCCGCTTAAGAGTTAATCTTCGACATCGCCCCATTCCGCAGCGGCTATCATGCATCGCTTTCGGACGAACCGCATTGCAAGTTCAATGCGGTGCCGCACCACGATACCTCAAGCTCAAGATGCCAGCCCTCGAGGAGTAATCACGGTCAATGGAAACACCGAACGCCTCTCCGAACGGGGAGCACACGGCGTCTCGCGCGGAGGTGCAAAGCAGCCTCACAAGCAATTCTCGAGTCCGCCCACTAAGCGTCCGGACACCGCCAAGCGCCCGAGTAACCGACAACAAGACCGCCTCGCACGATTCAAGCACGATAGCAATCCGCCCCAACCCCAGCCCTCGCGAAACTACGGCCAAGATTACGCATACATAACTACGCCCGAGATACCATGGGCATAAGGGAGGTGCACGACCACAGACGCCTTGAATGCGGCTCAACCGCACTGTGGGCCCCGATTGTGTCATTCTTTTATTTTTATTTTTTGTTCCTTTTTCTTACTTTCAGGACTTCGTTTTCCAGAAGTCCTGTCCGCACTAGAATCGCCGAACTCACGATGCAACAGCCAGGAAGCGTAAAGCTACGCCGAGTGTTGTGTGGTCTCTCACGAGCATTATACCTGCTTTACATACCATCCCGCAGCTTACCCCTGGAGGGGGACATGTTAGATAGTCCCATCCCTTGCTTATCACACTATTTGTATCGTTCTGCCTTCATTGCAGTACCTTTTTGAATAAACAATACATAGCTTTTGCCTATTATTGCACTCCTTTCTTTCCTATTTTATATGTTCATTTCATGACATGGTGTACCCGTACACTTTGGTACGGCCAATACACCAGGGGCTTAAGTACCCCAAAATTATGGTGTGATAAGTCGGAACACTTTCACAAGTGCGGCACCCCGAACTTATAGCATTATATGCATTGGCTCCGAATCATGTCTTGGGTCAATAGTTGGGTTTGCCCGGCTCCCGTGTTTTGGTACCTTACGCTCCGTTATATCGGCTAAGATAGCACCGGGAGAACCACTGCGATTGTGCCCCTGTTGAGCTGGGTTGAGCACCTCAGCGGAGAAAGCTAAAACTGACCGTCATGATTGGGAGAGAGCCGGTCGCTGTTCGAGAGGTTTTTTCGGGTCCCTAGAGAATTATGCCGCTTAGAGCGAGGAACCGGAATTGTCCGTCCAAGGCGTGGATAGCGCCCCAAACTCGGTCTTCCGAATACTAGGGGCTTCGCTGAAATTTAAAATTATAGAATTCTATGGCTAAGGAGAGTGTTCAAGCATTATAAGTCCGTTGCCTTGTTCGCTATGCTGAACGCCTCGATGGACCCAAGAATGGGAACAAGAGCGCCAAGTTTATCCCGAACACCCCAAAGACTCGTGGCATGGGGATGAAGCCAATGACTTGCCATCTCTCAAATTTGATAAACGGCCGCACAGAAGGTAATATTTTAAATTAACAAGCGTTGCTTAGCGCATATGAACAAGTTTTCAGCGTACATGATGACACAAGCGAGTCTATTCAAAAATTACATCTTTGGAGCAGTCATCCGCTATACGGTGGGCACCCTTCAGGAGGCCCTCATAGTACATTTCGGGCATGCGATGCTCCTTGCCCTTCGGTGGCCCGTCCATCACAAGCTTCTTCACATCCAGCTTGCCCCAGTGCATTTTAGCATGGGCAAGGGCCCGACGGGCACCTTCAATGCAGACGGAGCGCTTGATCACTTCAATCCGCGGACAGGCGTCCACCAGCCGCTGCACTAAGCCGAAGTAGCTCCCAGGCATGGCTTCCAATGGCCACATCCGAACTATAAGGCCCTTCATGGCCTGTTCGGCGACCTTGTGGTGCTCGACCAGCTGCTGCAGTTGGTCGCCAGGGCACGGACGCTCGCCTCAAAGATACCGAGACCGAACACCTTCTCCGCCGAGCTCCCTCCTTGGCGCGGTAGAACGCGGCAGATCCGATACACTACGAGGCAGATCTGCGAATGCTCCCGGAGAGCTCCGAACCGGGTAAGTAATAGGTAATTCACTTTCACATTCTTGCTCGCATAAAGAATGCCTTACCCGCCGATCTTCTTTATTGCCTCAATCTCCGGAGGGATTTTTGGGCCTTGGCCTTAGCAACTTTGGCACTCTCAAGAGCCGAAGCAAGCTCGACTCGGTTCTTGAGTCACGCCCATACCCTCGTGTTTTTCCACGAGAGCCTGGAGCTCTTGCCGCATTCTCCGCCAGCCACGCCTCCCCTTCTCTCGCTCGGTGCGCTCATGGCCGCTTTGATTTCGCCACGGACACCACTTCCTTCGTGGTTGCCACCTCGCTCGTGGGCCCCCGCAGCACCCATGTTATTCCTGTTATTTTTGCAACCAAACCTTTCTATAAGGTATTTTCTTTATTAAGGTATTACTTACCTTCCTTGTCCTCGAGCTGCTTCTTGGCAAGGCCGAGCTTGTTCTCGGATCGCCGAGGCTCGCTTCAATGCATTGACCTCCGCAGTCAAGGCAGAGGTCAAAGAGCAGCAGCCTCTGCATTCCCATATTGACACACTTATGTTAGACTCCTGCATATATCTTTTTAGATCCTTAGTCTAGCTTTTCTTTCCGAACACCGAACTAAGTATCAGGGGCTACTGTCTATGCGGTAATATTTTTACATATTCTAAACTTACCTCAAAGCCTGTTAGAAGGCTGGTACAAGCTTCAGTCAGCCCGCTCTTGGCGGACTGAACTTTCTGGATCACCACACTCATAACAGTGCGGTGCACCTCCTGGATGGAGGCGCTGTTAAGCGCCCAAAGAAGCTATCCGTGCCTCCGGTTGACGGAAGACACTGGCGTCTTACCCTTCTTCTGAAGGGAACGCTGTTGGACTCAAACCGCTGAAGGTTCCGCATGGAGTCTGTGACGAAGGCCGGGTTTAGAGCCCTCGGGGTCTCGCCCCCCACGCGCCTGGAGTCCGGGAGATTGCCTTGCGGCGCCTCCTGCGCCACCTCCTCTTGACCAGGCCCCCCTTGGGGCACCACCGCGGCGTCATCCGCAGCGTGAGGCGATGAAGCGGCCGTAAGTGAAGTACTTCCATTTCCGATTTAACTCAAGGACCCGCCGACGAAGCGGCGAACTCGCCTTTGGGCGGGCTGCATGATTGTTCGCATTAGAGAACACTATGCAATAAAAAGCTATGGGTATCCGGACACTTACGATCTCACCAGGGCTTGGCCCTTGTTGGCCAATCCTCCTCGTGGTTGTCGACGTTGGTGGAGAAGTCCGGAGAAGGGTTCTTCCTTCTGATTCCTCCGCCTCCCCGGGCTTAGGCGGCCTTCCTTTTCTCTCCTCCCCGGCTGGGAGAGGTTTTTTCCTCCTCATTCTCGTGGAGAAGATTCGCTCGTAATCGACAAGACCAGCGCCGGGAGCTCCTTTGAGTTCCGCTGCCTCCTTCTTGGCCTTCTTCTCCGCACCACATGAGGTACCAGAGACATAGCCCGGCCAATCGGGCGCTCTGCTGGTCTTCGGCAAAGGAGCCGGACAGTTAACCTGTCCGGACGCCTTCAGCCAGTCCCTTAAAGGTTAGGGAGTTTTAGATCCCGCATAGAGTCAAACTATGAAAAAAGAGTCCCATAAAGGGTAAAATAACTCACCTCGCTGGCTTGACGCTATGAGCTAAATCCGCGATCTTCGGTAGCGGATGTGGGAGCCTCGGCGCCCTTGAACAGCACCTTCCTGCATCTTCGCACGTAGTGTCAAGAGCCTTGTCGAGTGGGGTGTTGTGCCGGATCGAACTCCCACAATTTGAAGGCCCGTTGTTGGCATGGGAGAATCCGCGGATGAGCATCACTGGGTTACGCTTGACAAGCCCGAGATTCTTGTCCACCAGGTTTCGGATGCATGTTTGGAGTCCGGATAGCTCGTCCGAATTCCCCACGCCGTGCCCGCCTCATTCCATGATGAGAGCCGTGGGGAAGCCAGATCTGAATTGGGGCCGCCACCCATTTGGAGTCGCATGCTCGGTGATATAGAACCATCCCGATTGCCACCCTTTATTGTCTCCACAAAGGAGCCCTCGAGCCATAGGACTTTGGCCATCTTGCCAACCATGGCACCTCCAAGACTCCGCTTGACGGCCGCCCACTACCTTCGGCCTCGACGTTGAAGATCTTCAGCCATAAGTCAAGTGAGGCTGGATGCAGAGGAAGGCCTCGCACACCCACGATGAATGCCGAGATGTTGAGGATGAAATTCGGGGCCAGGTCATGGAAGTCCAGGCCGTAGTAGAACATGAGCCCCCGAACAAATGGGTGAAGTGGGAAACCTAGTCCGCGGAGGAAGTGGGGGAGAAACACCACCCTCCCATGGGGCCTAGGGGTTGGAATGAGCTGCCCCGCATCGGGCAGCCGGTGCGCGATGTTGCTGGACAAGTATCCGGCCTCCCGCAGCTTTGTGATGTGCCCCTCCGTGACGGAGGAGGCCATCCACCTGCCCCCCGCTCTGGACATAGTTGGACAAGGTTGAGGTGGGGTGTGCGGACATGGGCGCTGGAGCTCGAGTGCGCGGAAATGGATTAGCAAAGGAGGAAGAAGGCGTAGGTGAAAAGGCGGATCCTTATCCCCTTATATGGACGGACGGAGCTATGCGTCCCCCACCAGCCTGGTAAAACTCGCTTATCTCCCAAGCGCCGTAATCAATGGCGCGGATGGGTTACCCACGTCCGTATTGATGAGAATCCCGGAATAAGGGGGCACGATCTATGCTTTGATAAGACGTGCCAAGGAAACCGCTTCGCTAAACGCGCTGAGGTGGAACAGTAAAAAAAGATTCATGTGAAGGCCTGGTCGTGGTGCGATGTCACGCCGCGGAATACGTCAGCAGATCTGTGCAAAAGTTATTCTCTCTACGGTGGTATGTGGAACTTATTTTGCAGAGCCGGACACAATCCTGGTGTTCAAAACCTTCTATGAAGTATTCGGAGGAGGAAACCGCCTTGCAATGCCGAAGACAATATGCGCGCCGGACTCGTCATCATTGAAGCCTGGTTCAGGGGCTACTGAGGGAGTCCTGGACTAGGGGGTGTCCGGATAGCCGAACTATCATCACGGCCGGACTCCAAGACTATGAAGATACAAGATTGAAGACTTCGTCCCGTGTCCGGATGAGACTTCCCTTGGCGTGGAAGGCAAGCTTGGCGATACGGATATGTAGATCTCCTACCATTGTAACCGACTGTGTGTAACCCTAACCTATCCGGTGTCTATATAAACCGGAGGGTTTTAGTCTGTAGGACGAACAACAATCATACCATAGGCTAACTTCTAGGGTTTAGCCTCCTTGATCTCGTGGTAGATCTACTCTTGTACTACCCATATCATCAATATTAATCAAGCGGGAGTAGGGTATTACCTCCATCGAGAGGGCCCGAACTTGGGTAAAAACATCGTGTCCCTTGTCTCATGTTACCATCCGCCTAGACGCACAGTTCGGGAACCCCTACCCGAGATCCGCCGGTTTTGACACCGACACCCACCCTCCTCCATACGCCACGTCACCGCTGCCCAGCCGGAGCCTTTTCCCCGACGACGTCGTCCACCGCAACATCTCGACGTCCCTCGTCCACCTCCCCGGATGAGGATCCGTCATCCATCTCGCCGTCCCGCCGGTTCAACCGCCCCGTCCTCCACCTCCAAGGAGATGCTCCGACGATCGCCTCATCTATCGCGGCTGCTCCATCCCCACAGCGCCGCCTTAACCTGCTCCACCGGAATCGCAGCATCCTCACCGACTCCTCGGACGAAGTCGAGGCCTACTCGGCGCCACCAAAGAGGTTGTACACTCATCGCATTGCACCTTCTCCTTAACTCGACCTCCCGGCGCCGACGGTGCTCCATCCCGCACCCCCATGGATCGGCTACCTTGAAGCCGGCGCCGCGGGCGACATCTCCATGGCGGCTCTCCCCAGTGTGAGGCCCCTTCGGCGGTGGCATCCATACCGGCCGGATCTGCTGCTCAGGCTCTCGCTCTCGCTTTCACAAGCTGCTGCTGCTCGCTCTCCTCGATCGCTTGTTTCGCCAGCTTGCTGCTGCTGCTTCCCCCTCGCCGGCTGCTGCTCTGCCCGATTAAGCCAAACTTGATCGACTGAATCGACTTTTGGGTCACCGATTTTCAGGGTTGGGGCGGCTCGCTGAGTTAAGGAAGAACCACCAGCAGCGGGATGGGGGCTCGCCGGAGAGGTACCCCACTATCTATCTTAGGGTTCAGGGTGGGGACGCGGGGGGCCTAGAGGGCTGGCCGGTGTGGCGGTGGCGAGTTGTTTCAGGGCAGCGAGGCGGCGCTGGGGCCGGTGGTTCGACCGGTGGTGGCTGGCGGCTCGGGGGTGCAGGTTGAAGATGAACTGCAGGCCCTCCCTAAACTACACGTCAAGTGCCTCTCTGCTACCATTGCGTTCAGTTTCGACAAGAGTATTCAGATTCCACAATAAATTTCAGTTTCGACAGCTTAAGTTCAAAGTCAACAGTTTTTACATCATCTGCTGTAGTCGTGGTTTTTGGTGATGTTAATTTTACATCCATTTTACATCATCTATTGAGATGCTATTAGAATCCCACTTGAGATTGACGATGTCTGCCTTGTGCTGCTTCAGCCTTGACGCCTTACGGCTCACCGGAGCTGCTCCAACGACGTAATCCATCCATTACAACAGAGCAAAGCCTCGGACGCCGCCTACAAATTCCTCGATCTTCCTCCACACCTCCGACAGCCACCTCTGCCTCAACCGCTTCAAATGACCAACCCAATGATGCTGAGGTCGACACGGCTACGGCAAAGAGGTTGTACACTTGTTGCATCACTTATTACTATACATTCACGCCGATCCATTAGGGCTATTTTGGTTCAACGAAAACGCCGATCCACTGGTTGTTACCGCCACTCTAAATTTCTGCATGCTCTCCTTACATAATCTCACCATATTTTTTTCAGATGCATGTCGATATTGTACACAATCATGCTGAACATGTAGAGAAAAGAGAAGAGTTTTATGCTGCAATACAATATCATGCGACATCGCCCATGGTGGGTTCAATGGCAAACCCTCCCCCTCTCCAGATTGTAATCCATAGGAAGATATCTGTTCGAGGCAGATTCTGACGCCGCTGACCACTCCTATTTACCCCCCATGGTGTTTGCTCTACCTTGGCATGATGACGTTAGTCATATCATGCATATGTTGGCTTGTAGTGCCTACTTTTGACATCATATATGTCATCTTCTTAGTTTAGACATGTTCTGTAATGCCACCTGTTTAGTTTCTATATCATATATGGGAATTATGCAGTCTCGTGTCTTTTAGCCAGCCATAATATATGTGAAATGTGCAATGCCATCCTGTTTAACCAGGCATCATATATTTGAATGATATCTTGCCCAACCTTTTCTTCATTACATTTCCATTAGTCGACAATGTTTGTACAATAAACTACTCTTCCTGTGAATCAGCCATTTGGGGTGGGAGATGGAAAATCTGGAGGAAAACAAGGCCTTCAGAGCGCATAATTGCTACCGTCAAGCAGATCTCTTGTTGGGTCCCGATAGCTCCTCGGAGATGGATTCAGAGGCAGATGACCAGTCCTATTCCCCCACTGAGGTGTATGCTCTAACTTGGCATGGTTAAACTGCTCATATCATGCATACGGTGTCTTGCATTGCATAGTTTAGACATCATCTACACAATATTCAACACCCTGTTCTTAGTTCAGACATCATATCGAGTGCCCTCTGTTTAGCATATAAATCACATATGTGAATTAAATGATGCAATCCTGATTACTTAGATAACATGTAGGTGAATTATGTCATGCGATCATGTTTAGTTATTCATCATATCTTTGGATTATGTTATGCTATGCTATCCAGTTTAGATAGACATCATATATGTGAAATTATGCCATGCTATCCGTTTTAGTTAAACAATATACATGTCAACTATTTCATGCCCTATTTTTTCACACTATCTATTGCATCTGTCTCTCATACAATGTCTATAGATTCAACTATGTTTCCTGTTTATCAGCCATTTGAATTGGAGCGGGTGATGCCAAGATCCAATGGACTAAAACACAGTCTTCAAATAAAACAAGCTACCTCTTGGTGCAGATAGCACCCGGTTGTACATGCACAAGAACCAGCCCTACCACACATAACCCAAACTCTCGCAGATTCTACCCCATCATGATGGATAGAGAACCAGCTTCACCCAATCTAACCCCAACCCCAGCCGATAGTAACCCAGTTCATGTTGACACAACACCATCTCGCACCACAGAGCTCCCAAACAAGAGCAGTTAGTAAGGCAGCTCCAAAGCCCAAAGGGCCAAGATTATCACGGTGAACCCCAACTCCACCAGTTAGTACGCCTATTCCTATGGAGGAAGCACAACCAGCTAGTCGTAGTTTAGCATCTATCGCATTTGATGTTGTTAAATCAGATAAAGCGTATCTTCCCATCTTGGAAATATTATATCAAGATGAAGGAAAATGCCATTGCAGTGTGTTTGTCCAGAGTTATGTGTAAGTAATGTTATTCATGGCAAGTACTTTGCTTCGTCCCATACATCCTACCTCCATGATGGTTATAATAAAGAAGATTTTCCCATTTTTCTCTATAGAGAAGGGCCGATTTGGAAAATCAGGATGAGGTAACCTATGCTAATACCTCTGCTATCTTCAAGAATGCTTGGTGGCGATATCGAATTACATTAAGAAAACATACTTCACCGCAAAGAAGCTCATCAAATTCCCTTACTTTCTCCCGAGACACATTTATCGGACGATGACCGGGAACGCTTTGTTCAGATCGTCCCAACCAAGAATGTGGTACGGTCTATGAGCTCATTTTCTATTTTAAGTATTATATTCTTGCGTCTTACTGTACTCTGTTCATGTAGAACAAGTGCCTAAACCTGAAGAACAAATGTTCTAATTTAAGATTCCATTGCTATCATAGTTCAAAAACGCGCTAGGCGTTAATTGTGCGTTTTGCCACCACCTTGCGCTTTACTGACCAAAGCGCATGCTTATGCGCAGTTATGCACAGATTAAGCGTAGTTATGCGCAATGCGTTTTGCCAACGCCTAGAGCCTAGGCGCGCTTAAGCCCTCGCTTAGGTGCGCCTTTTTTAACTATGATTGCTTTGCTCTTGTATCACTTTATTTACTCATACAAACTTATTTTCAAATTGAAGGATCCAATCGAAACTCCAATGGCACAGCAGGTATGTTCACGCATGTTTCTTTAACAGTTTTGCTCTTATCAATAGCTCTGTTGATTTCAATTTCAATCATGTATACAGTTGACTTTCATATCATGCACATTACTAGCATCACAACAGAGCCAATAGTGCTGTTGTACATGTAGACCCGTGGAACCCATCTGAAATCTTGTTGTGCCATGTAGTTTTCCACGCTCTGTATTCTTTCACTGCTGCTTTGTCTTGAACTGATATGATTTGAACCGTGTCTCTATTTTGATTTGGCAAGACAATGCAGTGACCATAGGACATAGATATATGTTTGTTTGATGGTTTTATTATGTACTAGTACTTGGCAATAGAAGACTTGGTAGTTTAATCCTGTCCACCTTACTAATGAACTGGTTCACCGAAATGAGTTTCATACACTAGTACATGCTTAACTTGTTATGTGTCTGCTTGTTTCTTCTTTTAGAATGCTGCCAGAATATTGGGGAAGAGTGCCTTATTAAGCAATGGTAAAGGAAGTAATGCGATAAGGTTCAGATTGTGACACATCCTTGTTGGTCTCCAACAAAGCTGATAAAACAGCTAAGGAAGACTATCTTGAAGACAATGAGACAACCCCAAAGTCCTGTCTTGGTTTAGTGTTCGAAGCATCGCCACTACCGCTTGCACAAGCTATTCAAACTCACCGTCTGAATCAGTTCGGTTTCTCGAGTCTCATCTACAAGCTGAAAGACATCGATCACCTGTGCTGCGACAAGAAGCGAAGGACCGAGGAAGTCCTCGAGCATTCAGATGCATACTTTCCGTGCAACAAAGAAGCGTTGAGGATTTTAGCGCCAAACAGACAAAGCTAATCATCTTGCTAAGCTTATTGCCGCATGGTGGATACCCAGATAACGCTTCTTGAGCTCTTCCGTTGTTTCAGTTATGTTTTGTTTTGCTGCCGCTTATTTGCATTGGTGGCCAATTTTGACGACCAAAGGTATGTAATGTGCTGCTTTGTTCCCTATATTTGCACCGGTGGCGAACTTTGATGCCCAGTGGATGTAATATGTGTAATAGCGGTAATAGGCTAGCGTTAATTGCTTGCTTATTTATTTCCTTATTGTCTTGTTTAGTTGTTTGCTTGTAATCACTGCAGTTCTTTTTCTTTTTTTTTCTAGTGGCCACAATAGCCTATTTTTGGTAACTAGGCCAAAATAATCATGGCAACACACGAACTGTTGTAACCATGGGCCTCCTCAAGGTCAGATGATCCATGGGCCTTCGTCCGTCGTAGGATCCATTAGCCTTCTATACGGGTAGGATCCATCGGCCTTCTATACGGGCCTTAGGGTCCATGGGCCTTCACGGGCCGTAGGGTCCATGGGCCTTCTACGGCCGCACGATCCATGGGCCTTCTACGGCCATACTATCCATGGGCCTCATACGGGCCGTAGTATCCATGGGCCTTCTATGGGCGATCATCATTTCGCCAATCATGGGCAGATTATTCGTGGACCATAACGGGCCGTTAATAGGTCGATTTGATAACTCTATGAAAACAGCCCAACGGGTTTTTTGACATGAAAACGCCCAACGATTAACGGTTCGCAAACGGGCCGATCGTAACGACGGGCTGAATTTGGTCCACAAGCGTAAAATGACAAGAACGGGCCGATGTAACCGAATGCTTGCAAATGAGCCTAAGACCAATGGGCCCTCGAAGGCGAAGGTAACTTAATGTTAACGCCCAATGGAATAACGGGCCGTTAATGGGTATAAAGTGATACACCGCTCATTACGGGCCGCCACCACGGGCCGTTAATGGGCCAAGAGTTACAAAGGTCCTCATATGGGCCGAAGGAAGTCATGGGCCACACATGGGATAGAAGTTAAAACGGGCTGAATCATATTGGACGCCCGATGACGCCATCGGGCTTAATTCGGATAGGGCGAACGGGCCCCGGGTTAGCGGGCTGTAAATGGGCTATATAAGCTTTCGTGGGCGGCTCGCCACCTTTGACCAAGTCAAACAGCCGCCTTTTGACAGAATGGGCCTCTGTAATGCCGTGCCACGTGTCGTCAGATCATAGGCGCCTTCGGTCCAATGAGCGGATGACATCTGCTCCAACGATGAGCCGACACGTGTTTCTCCAAAGAAATGATGATTTTACACGGAAAATCCCCATTGGTCGTGGCTGTTAACGGGTTATCGGATCCAAAACCCGACCCGATAGTTTAAGGATGTTCCATTACGGTCGATGCCACGGTCGGTCACCCTTGACGAAAGCACTTCGGACGCGCGATTTATCGTCATGGAAGTGGACACTTCGTGATGATAATTTTGGTAATGTCATGGAACACTTCTACGACAGCACAGGTATGACTATCTTGATTCTGTCATAAAATCGTCATCGATGTACATGCATGACAAAAAACGCGACCTACTGTGAAAAACACGTATCATCACGGAAGTGTATTTTTTTTGTAGTGTCACCTGGGACGAAGACTCTGAGACCGGAGTCTCGTGGGACGAAGACTCCCGGGGCCCGAGTCTCCTGGGACGAAGGCTCGGCGACACAAGGCTCGTCAGCCCGAGGCTCGTGAACCAGAGTCCGAGACGGGTCTAAGTCTGACGGCTCCACCTCAGACAGAGCACTCCGGTGGACTGGAGAATCAGCTTCGGGTGGCAGCGAGGAAGGCACAACAACGTTCCTACCTCTCCCGCCGCCACGTCCACCTCTAGATCCCCTCTTCATCTTCCCCCGACCTCTCGTGGCTGAAGAAGAAGGGCCCGCCGGTGTCGCCATGCTGTCTATGAGCACTCTACGAAGCCACTGGGGTGCAATATAGCCACCCCTCCCAGCACGCACCGACGAAGAAGGAGGCTCGGAGTGCTCTCGACCCGCGGCCACCATCTGTCAATAGCTGCAATGACAAAGAGTACACAAAATTAGTACAACATAAACATAATAAAAAAAATTGGTGGGTGAAAACAACACCTAAAAAATTAACTAACTAACTAACTAATTAACCTAAAAAGTAACTAACTAACTAATTAAAGGCTTTTTCTTAAGGCCAGAAATCTAACTAACCTAGAAAATCAAACTAACCTAACTAACCTAGTCATCTTCTCCTCTTTTTCTTCTCCTCCTCCTCCTCCTCCTCCTCTTCTTATTCTTCTTCTTATTTTTTTTCTTCTACTACTACTACTTCTTCTTCTTCTTCTTCTTCTTCTTCTTCCTCTTTTTCTTCTTCTTCTTCCCCCTTTCTACTTATTCTACTTTTCTTCTTCTTTTTTCATATTTTTTTCACTTCCTTTAATTATGACTATTTAACTCAAACCTAACACTAATATTATATAATATAATTTAATCTAGCTAACTATATATCTAATATATCTGTTATCTAACACGTAAAAGAAAAAGAGAAAGAAAAACTTAACTCCTCCTCCTCCTCCTCCTCCTCTTCTTCTTATTATATTTCTTCTTCCTTCTTTAACTTTTTCCTCTTTTATTCTCATCTTCTTTCTTTTCTTCTTCTTCTTCTTCTCCTCCTCCTCCTCCTCCTCCTCCTTCTTCTTCTTCTTCTTCTTCTTCTTCTTCTTCTTCTTCTTCTTCTTCTTCTTCTTCTTCTTCTTCTTCTTCTTCTTCTTCTTCTTCTTCTTCTTCTTCTTCTTCTTCTTCTTCTTCTTCTTCTTCTTCCCTCTAGTTATTCTACTTTTCTTCTTATTTTTCATCTTTTGCACTTCCTTTAATTATGACTATTTAACTCAAACCTAACACTAATCTAATACAATTAAACCTAAACTAATTCAACCTAAACCTAAACTAATTAAACCTAAACTATTTAAACTAAATAACCTAAACTAATAAAACTAAATAACCTAAACTAACTAAACTCAAAAAAACTTAAACTAAATAACCTAAACTAAACGGAAAAAAGTAAAAAAAAAACGGAAAAGAAAACAGGGGCAGGGGCTCACCGTGGGGGGCGGCAACGAGTCGTGGAGGGGGCGCCGACGGGAGGCGGCGAGGCGGGAGAAGGCGTCGACCATGGCGCCCTCGGGGGGGGCCACCCATGGCTACAGCGGGAAGGCTCGGGAGGGGGTGGGGAGGCAGGGAGGGGGCGGCGACGGGTCGGGGAGGGGGCGGCGACGGTGCGGGGAGGGTGTGGCGGTGATAGCGTGGGGTGGCACGGGAGGGGGGGGGGAAGAGGAGAGAGACAGAGAGAGAGGCCGATGGCGGGGCGCGGCCGTTATGTCAATTTTCAAGATTTGTCGTCCGCATGCTCTTTGCCGTCAGCTAGCGGACGGCATAGAAACCTTTTTTGTCCGCTAACGGACGGCAAAGTGGGGCCCCATTAGGGTTGGCAGCCATGGGCACCTCCTTCTTTGTCGTCCGCTAGCGCATTTACAAAGCTTCTATGTCATCTGCTAGCTGACGGCAAACAAGCTCTTTGTCGTCCGCTAGTTCTTTGTCGTCAACCTTCTGTATGTGTATGGCAAAGACCTTGTTTGCCGTCAGCTAGCGGAGGCAAATAACAGTCGACGGCTAAGATCCTGATTCCAGAGTGATTGCTTTGCAATATCATGTAGTTGATATCGTATTTGTGGCAATGCCACCGCTCACTATTGAGTCATTGCACATCCCGTACACCATCGAGGCATTCATATAGAGTCATATTTTGTTCTAAGTATCAAGTTGTAATTTTGAGTAGTAAGTAAATAAAAGTGTGACGATCTTCATTATTAGAGCATTGTCCCGTGAGGAAATAAAAAACAAAGGAAAGGCCAAAAAGAAGAGAAGGCCCAAAAATGGGATAAAAAGAGAGAAGTGGCAATGTTACTATCCTTTTCCACACTTGTGCTTCAAAGTAGCACCATGATCTTCATGATAGAGAGTCCCCTTTGTTGTCACTTTCATATACTAGTGGGAATTTTTCATTATAGAACTTGGCTTGTATATTCCAATGATGGTGAGTGAGTCCTTGACTAAGGGGTCCTCGGGCGTCCGGCCTGTTATTCATTGGGCTGGACTGATGGGCTGTGAAGACATGAAGGCCGAAGACCATAGTCATGTCCGGATTGGATTCTCCTTGGCGTGGAAGGCAAGCTTGGCAACCTACTATGAAGATTCCTTCTTATGTAACCGACTCCATATAAACCCTAGTTCTCCCCGGTGTCTATATAAACCGGAGGGGTTAGTCCGGAAGGAGATATACTCATTACCATATTCACATAGGCTAGACTTCTAGGGTTTAGCCATTACGATCTCGTGGTAGATCAACTCTTGTAACACTCATATTCATCAAGATAATCAAGCAGGAAGTTGGGTATTACCTCCATAGAGAGGGCCCGAACCTGGGTAAACATCGTGTCCCCCGTCTCCTGTTACCATCGATCCTAGACGCACAGTTCGGGACCCCCTACCCGAGATCCGCCGGTTTTGACACCGACATTGGTGCTTTCATTGAGAGTTCCACTGTGTCGTCGGCAAAGGGCTCGATGGCCCCTTCGATCGTCAGTAATGACGTTGTCCAGGGAGAAACCTTCCTCCCCGGACAGACCTTCGTATTCGGCGGCTTCGTACTGTGAGCCAACTCGCTTGGCCATCTGGGGCAGATCGACAACTACGCCCCTGGCCATGATGTCAGATTCGAAAGTTTGAACTACATCGCGGATATCCGCTGAGACTTGATCTTCAAGGGATTTGAGCCCGCAGCGATCGCTCCCCTCACCCCAATGAACGTGACTTAAATCTGTCATTGGATCACACCCAGGAGATGGTTCCTGCTGCTGCGACGGCCTTAGAGCCAAAGCAGATCGTGCCATCCGAGGGCGCAGAGTCCACGGTGTTGGAGCCGCACATGGACTCAACGCCATGCAATATTCACTTTAATGGAACTTCAGACTGGTCTCCGGCTATAAGTTCCGGACTGTGTATGCCCGCGGACACCAAGCTAGATCGGTTATCGATCTTCGAGTTCAGCGTCGCTGACGTTTTCCAGCACTCGCCTTTGGGCGACGTGCTAAAATATTTAAAGAATTTGTCCTTGGAAAAGGACTCACAGCCAAACTACGTCCGGTTCGAGCTAGAGACGGATGACGAAGAATTTTTCTTCCCACCCGCCACCCAGTTCATATCCACCGTCGATGACTTACCGACGTGCTTGACTATGCCTCCGAAGACATCGACGGTATGGACGACGATGCCGATAAGGAGCAAGGCCAAGACCCGCCAGTCACCGGATGTTGGACGGCTACCTTTTCAGACAACGTGTACATGGTTGATACACCCAAAGGATCTGGCGATGACAAAGAAGAGACGGATGCGAATAAAACCTCTGAGACGCAGTCCAAGCGTCGACGCCCCAAACCCCGTCCTAAGCCTTGTCGCTCAAAGGCCGGCAACACCGGCACTGGAGAAAATAGTACTCCAAGCGACGCCGAAAACAATGAAGACCTTGTCGGAGCTGCATCAGATAAGGAGGAACACGGCAACAGGCAAGACAACCCTGTTGAACAGGCCATAGAAGATGACTCAGAGGACGATAGTTACTGTCCACCCTCCAAGGAGGAGGCAAGCCTCGGCAACGAAGACTTCATCGTGCCTGAGGATCCTCTAGAGCAGGAGCGCTTTAAGCTTCAGCTCATAGCCACTGCAAGGAGCCTGAAAAAGAAACAGCAGCAGCTTCAAGCTGAACAAGATCTGCTTGTCGACAGATGGACTGATGTCCTGACAGCCAAAGAATACGGCCTCAGGCGCCCAGCCAAGAGCTACCCGAAACGTAGACTGCTACCTCAATTCGATGAGGAAGCACCGGAGCACACATCTCCCTTGCGTAATGCGGAACGACCACCACGTGGTCGAGACAGGGCGGCCAACCGGCCACCCCGCGGCCGGGATAAAGCGGCAACTCAGGTTGAACAGCAGCCTGCCCCACCGCCTCGTAAAAATAGAGACAGAAGAGTTCGGGTCACACGTACGACCTTCGGTAGATCCTGGATGATAGAGTAGGACATACAAGATCGATCTACGGATCACGAGGGCGTGCCTCGAGGCACGACGACGGCTACCTATTCGGACGTGATAAATCTAACCACGCCCGGACCGAATACCGCAGACGGACTCCATCAGAGCTATGCCACGACGCGGCCCGCTATAGAGGCTTTGCACACCCTCTCTGCTTCACAGACGAGGTGCTGGTTCACGAATTCCCCGAGGGGTTCAAGCCTGTCAACATTGAATCATACGACGGCGCAACCGATCCTGCAGTATGGATCGAGAATTTTATCCTCCATATCCATATGGCTCGAGGAGATGACCTCCACGCCATCAAATACCTCCCATTAAAGCTCAAAGGACCAACTCGACACTGGTTAAATAGCCTGCCTGAGAATTCCATCGGCAGTTGGGAGGACTTGGAAGAGGCTTTCCTTGATAACTTCCAAGGAACTTATGTCCGGCCACCAGATGCCGATGACTTAAGCCACATTTTTTAACAGCCTGGAGAATCAGCCAGAAAATTCTGGACTAGGTTCCTAACCAAAAAGAACCAGATCGTTGAATGTCTGGATGCTGAGGCCATAGCAGCCTTCAAACATAACATCCGTGACTAATGGCTAGCACGCCACCTCGCCAAGAAAAGCCAAGTCTATGGCAGCCCTTACGGCACTCATGGCCCGCTTATGCAGGAAGATAGTTGGCTGGCTCGCAAGACAAACACAGCTAATCTAAACAGGCCCCTCCGAGGCCAAAAGCAGACCGCAAGCTCCGCGCAATGCACACAAACGCCAAGCAATGGCGATAACACCGATGACACTACAGTTCACGCCAGATTCAAGTGGCTCCAACCGCCAGCGAAAGAAGCCCTATAAAAGGAGCAATGAGGACCATCCAGCTTGGACCGCATACTCGATCGTCCTTTCTAGATACACGGCACCCTGCATAAACCGCCAACCATACTATCGGGATTGCCGGTCTTTAAACAAGCTAGCAATATAAACAGCAGAAACAAGGAAGCACTACTAGGGAAAAGCCTAGCAGCAGCGCGGGTTTTGGGCCTATTAGTAGCGCGGGGGCCGGCGCTACTAATAAGGCGCCATAGTTAACGATAGCAGAGAGCGCTGGTGCCACCCGCGCTACTACTACGTCCGTTAGTAGTAGCGTGGTAAAACCCTACATTACTAATCTCTAATCGCTGATTTTTTTTGAATTTTTCGAGAAAAATTCGATTTTCCCTAATTTTCAAATTTCTAATCACCCCTCATCGCTTCTCAATTTAATCTCCAATCTCTAATCACCCCTCATCATTCCAAATCATCTAACTTCCCGGACGGTCACCCATCCTGTCACTACTCCAGCCTGAGCACGCTTAACTTCCGGGTTCTATTCTCCTCGCTTCCAAGTCTGCACTTGTTGTTTTCCGACAATAGTAAGATGTCAATCCTATTAACCTCGTGAATTTAGCTTGAGCATGAAGTCACACATTTCACTGTTTGAGCTTTGTTACTATTGTTCTAAAAATAACACTAATATTTAGTAACACTAATATTTCTTGAATAATTAGTTTGACCATTGTTTGACCACAGTTTGACCAGATTTGATCAAAATTCAAAAAACTGAAATAATTATTTAGTAACAATAATATTCTTGAATAATTAGTTTGACCATAGTTTGACCAAATTAAACAAAAATAAAAAAAACTGAAGTTTTTTGAATTTTTTTGCCTCCAGATCTTAAAAGCCCGGAACTTTTTTTCTGTTAAATTTGGATGTAAGTTTTCGAGTAGATGATTTTTCATATAAAACACTTTTTCATCCGAGTTAGTATGCAAAAGTTATGCCCATTTTTACAAATTCTCGAGAGATTTTGCAAATAAAGTCAAAATTCATATTTGCAAATTTTCCCAACAACTAGACCACATATCACATGTGAAACTTATTTTCTTTCATTTTTTTGACATTTTCATCATTTTCTTTTATTTTTTTTAAAACTGAAAAGGCGATCCACGGGGGTAGAGTTTGAAACCCAGATTTAGTAGTAGCTGGGTTTTACCCTCGCTACTACTATGGCATGTCCCCGAGGGGCACGGTTGAGACCGATTAGTAGTAGCGAGGAGTGAAAACTTAGGAGTAGCGCGGGTTTATAACCATCGCTACTACTATGGCATGGTCCAGGGGCACGGTAGAGACCACTTAGTAGTAGCGAGCGTTAAAAACCAACGCTACTGCTATCAACTTAGTAGTAGCGAGGGTTAAAAACCCGCGCTACTACTAAGGCATGTCCCGGGGGGTTAAAAACCTCGCTACTACTAAGTTGATAGCAGTAGCGAGGATTTTTAACCGTCGCTACTAGTAAGCTGTTGGGGAACGTTGCAGAAAATTAAAATTTTTCCTACGGTTTCACGAAGATCCATTTATGAGTTCATCTAAGCAATGAGTCATGGGAGAGAGATTGCATCTACATACCACTTGTAGATCGCGTGCGGAAGCGCTCACTAGAACGTGGATGATGGAGTCGCACTCGCCGTGATCCAAATCACCAATGACCGAAAGTGCCGAACGGACGGCACCTCCGCTCAACACACGTGACGGAGCGGATGACGCCTCCTCCTTCTTGATCCAGCAAGGGGAAGGAGAGGTTGAGGAAGATGGCTCCAGCAGCAGCACGATGGCGTGGTGTTGGTGGAGAAGCAGCACTCTGGCAGGGCTTCGCCAAGCACATGACGGAGGAGGAGAGGTGTAGCAGGGGAGAGGGATGTAACATCCCAAATTTTCAATTTGGAATGTTATACATTAGGTCATCATGCATATCATATTTTTCTCGCATTTTTTCGATGCTAGAAAATTTCACGCAACTGAAGGACCCTCGGAGAGAGTTGGAGATTTCATTATTTTCATATTTGGGATTTCTCAAATTTTGAAAATCGGATCATTTGGATTTACTTATTTATCTTCAAAAGTTTTTCCGATAAATAAATGAAGAGGGGGAATAATATGACTTTCCCAACGCTTAGGAAAATGAAGATTTAATGAATAAATCAAATTTTGGTTTTCAAAGTTTATTTGCTTTAGGGAAAAATGAGTATTTTTAAAAATATGCATTTTGCCCTGTTTTAAAGTTCATTTTGTTCGACTCATTTTAGGAGTCGGGAAAATTAATTTTATTTAATTTGGAGTTCGTTTAGTTTTATTTTAAATTGCTTAGTTTTGTTTTAAAAAACGCTGGCTGGGGGCCAAGGGCCCAGACGGCCCAACCGAGCCGCCTGCCCAGCCGGCCTCCTCTCAAGGCCTCCCTGGAGGAGTCCCGCCGCCGCCCGCCGTGCCCCCTCCCCAAGGCACCGGAGCCCCCCTTTATAACCCCGCCGCCTCTCTCTCATCCTCATCCGCCGCCGCTTCTAACCCGAGCCGCCGCCGCCTGCCGTCGCCGCCCGCCACGGACGTCGCCACCCCGCCACCCGCCGACCTCGCCGGACCCCCCCGCCCCACCGAGTCCGAGCTGCCGGCGACTCGCGGAGGTAGCCACCTCGCGCCCGTCCGTTTTTGCTTTAAAACCGATCCGGTTTTTCGCTCGTTGTCCGGTTTAAAAAAACCCTAGATTGTTTATATTTTTCCGGTTTTATTAATTAGTGAACGCTCACCGACCCGCTCGCTTTAATGAACGTGTTCGCCGGTTAGTTTCTGTTAACGAACGTCCGCCGCTTTATCTGTTCGTCGTTTTCTTTTAATCGGATTAAATCCGTTATTTTCCGATTTCGATTTCGATTCAATTTTCAAATCTGTTTATTTTCTCGCCGCTTATCGGAATCAGTGATTTAAGCGCCTGAGTTTCGTTTCAAACCGCCGTTCCGACTAACCTACTTAAACAAAGTTTTGCTACTGTAAAATTTTGACCTAGTTTCAAATTGCTAAAACCGAGTCGTTCTCTCTTGACTTTCGACTTTCAATGTTTTATTTGATTTGATTCTTTTGCAACCAGGGTTCTTAAGTTGAACTCTCTGGTTAGATCTTTTATTCAAGATTTCCCTGTGCATTAGATGAGTACTTATTGTATGCTTGTTGTTTGTCTGCGTTAGATCACCCGGAGTGCGCCGCTTGTTACTTCGAATCTCTAGGTCTCGCGGATCATCAGCAAGGCAAGTAACACTTGATCATACCTTTTCTACTACCCAGGTTTTATGCATTAGATCAATCCTCAAACACTTGCATGTTTAGGATCAACTTAAATTGTGGGATGGGAAGTAGATTGAGGTAGTACCCATTACTTGTTTTACATATGAAACCTTGGGAGATACTTCTACGTTTGCTTTTTATGCCATGCTATCCTAGTAGACGTGGATTGGGTGAGTGAATATCCCTGACAGATGTGAGATTGTTAATTAATGGTTCATCTAAGGTGGCAACCTAAACACACATCCGGGTGGATTGAGGCACCTGGTTTCTATCAGACTTGCTCAGTATTTCTTCGGACCGCCACCTGTGCTCTAAGGGATCATAAGATTATTCAAACTGAAACTTCCGTAGCAGCCACAAGCCAATATGGGCTCGCATAGTTGAGTAAGTTGTGCGAACTCTTACGGGTACGCTTAGCTGATGTAGGGGATGTAGGTTGGTACGGTCTACCCACATGTAAGGTGCTAGTGCTTCGAAAGATTGTGTCTCGGTCATCCGCTTCTCAAACACCATGTAGTGCGAGAACCAAGCGGAGGCGATCGAGTCTTGTGGGGAAAAGTGCAAACCTCTCGCAGAGTGTATAAACTAATCATGATTAGCCGTGTCCCCGTTATGGACGCTTTGAGTATCTAGTATTTGAATATCATGTGAATCTCAACATGTTACTTCTAATAAATGTTATTGGGTTTGATGAGTACTTTTAATTGGGATTGAGGATGCTGTCAACCATTATCAATGTTTAACAACCACCGTGATAGTTAAATAAAATTATTCCTTTGTTGTAGGGAAAACTAGCTTTATGCAAAATGTAACCAGAGAGCTTTTCCACCAGCCATATATGCATGTAGTATAGGCTTATTCCTTCATTGTTCTCTATGTGTTACATTGCCAAAGATATTCCATGTGTCGACCGTGCTTGCTGCAACTTTCATGTTGCGCACTTTTCGCATTTACGAGTAAGGTGTTTTAGGTCGTGGTTCTATACTCAGGATGCCGATGGAGTTGATGGACTCACTTATCTTCCAAGCCTTCCGCTGTTATTATTAGATGGCCTTAAGCCATATTATTGTAATAAGTTCCCTTGTGGACAACGCTGTAATAAGTGTGTGATTGCTACTCGCTATAAATCCTTCGGCATCGTGTGGTGTCAAGATTATCGATCCAGGATGACACCGAGCACGAGACTTGATCCATTCGGTCGGGTCGCTCACAGAGATGGTATCGAGCACACGCCGACCGTAGGACACCACCACTAAGTTAAAGCCATAGATCACTACTCTTCCCATTTTCTAACTCCTCATCTTTTCTACTCTTTAGGATGACGGACGCCAAGATCAAGTACACCCAACCAGATGAAGGCACACCTTTTGGATTTCACTTGAAGGAAGTCACCAAGTACCGAACATTGGACTACCCAGCTTCACCGAACTTTCAACGCCACTCGCTCAAGAGGAGCGCTGAAGATTCAAGCTCATGTTCCAGAAGGACATTCGCCCCAATCACCAAGCCTATAGATAGTGTTTTCAAGGCACCAACTTGAGTCTGGAAAGAGCATGGCAGCTCACATCACCATGGGACGATTGGAGAAGTTTATCAAGAAGACCTCAAGGACACTATCTACCAGATTTATGGACGCCGAAATGAACAATGGGACATAGTCAAGACCAAGAAGGATAGATCCATTGCAGCTTTCATCCAGAGTTAAACCAGCAATTCGACGCCAGAGAACCAGATGTGCAATGATATGTTGGAGTTGCGAATGCAAAGGGAAGGATCATCGAAATTGAAGAAGAATTAAAGACTACACGCAAGGACTACATGGACGAGATCGTAGATCTAGCGAGACACAATAACAATCTTAAGTACGAGATCAAGAACTCAAGAAGAAGTTGGCGCCAGAATGAAGACCAGATGTCGGTTGTCCCAATGACTACATCAACATCGACGACACCGATTCGGATCCAAGTGAACCCGACTTTGAAGACGGTCGAGCAGACATCATGGAGTCTTCCACCGGTTCAAATTAGTAGAAGTCCCCACATATTAGTAGTATTCCTCCATGTAAACATTATAGTACACGCACTTTTGCGATAGTTAGATCGTTGTAAGCCCTTTGTTTGATTGAATGAAGTGATTTTGTGTGCATTTGCTCATGTGCATTTGGGTAGTGTTTCCTTAGACCTCATTCTATTCTTAATTTCTCGCCTTTTCTAAACCCATCGATGCCTCCGAGACGCGACCCGGGTTCGCTTTTCCGCCAGAGATCACCCAATTGATTCAGCAGCAGAATACCCTGATTCAAACATTGGTGCAGAACCAGGGCAACAACAACAACAACAACAATCCACCACCACCACCACCTGCGGATCACTTGACTCATTTCCTTAGACTAAATCCGCCGGTGTATTCCAGTAGCACCGAGCCGATTGTAGCAGATGATTGGCTCCGCAAGATAGGAAGGGAGTTGACCACTGCAGGATGCACAGATGGAGAAAGAGTGAAGTTTGCTGCACACCATCTTGAAGGACCCGCAGCAGCATGGTGGGAGAATTTTACAGCCACTTACCCCGTAGACACTGTCACATGGGATCAGTTTCAGCAAGCTTTCCGCACTGCCCATGTTTCAGCAGGAGCTATGGCCATGAAGAAGCGTGAGTTTCGCAACTTACGCAAAGGATGAAGGACTGTTGGCCAGTACGTAGATGATTTTAGTAAGTTAGCATGTTATGCCCCAGATGACGTTGCTACAGATGCGGCTAAGCAGGAGAAGTTTCTAGAAGGACTGAATGATGAGTTCAGCATGCCGTTGATGGTAGCAAGTTTCAACAACTACCAGGAGTTGGTAGACCGAGCCTCATGATTGAAGGAAAGCAGCAGAAATTGAGAACTGCAAGCGGAAGTATGGACAGGAAAGTATAACTCGAGCCCAAAGAGAGCCTCGTTATACCCCTAAATCAGGAATTCAGTTTCAGATACCCATGGAGGAGGTAATTCGCATAAACCATAATGGCACTAAGAATGGGAACGAGAATGGAGGAAGCAATGGACAGAATCGCACCACCCCGCCAACACCATCCAAGGTAGACCTGAGTCACATCACTTGTTTTAAGTGCCGCAAGATGGGCATTATGCCAATGACTGTCCGTATGGCGTAATGGAAATGGCAATGGAAGCTCGAAAGAAGCCCAACCCTTTCAACAGGGGATGTGAACCACATTGATGTGGAGGAGGTTGAAGATCAGCCCGATGCAAGAATCGGTAAGTTTTTGGTTAAGTCATTTATCGCAGTTGTTCTTTTCGACATCGGTGCATCGCATTCATACATATCAAGGGATTTGTGGATAAGTACAAATTACCGACCCAAGCCCTTAGGTCACCCATGCTAGTAACCTCACCCGAGCAGAATACATGGCTAGTAAATGGTGTGATCGATCGCCATTAAGGATTGGACACTATGTTTCCCCTCGCACCTAATAGTTCGGAATCCCAAGGATTGATGTGATATTAGGAATGGATTGGTTATCAAAGTATGGGGAACATAGATTGCACCACAAAGTCAATTTTGCTCACCACACCGTAAGGAAGAAGGATCAAGTATGTATCACGGCACGAGCCGAGGAGAGCGCAAGTAAATTGCTTATCGAGTGGTGCAGAAGAAGTACCAGCAGTGAAGGATTTTCCGATGTGTTTCCTAAGAGTTGCCGTGAATGCCACCGGATAGAGACATTGAGTTTTTGATCGAGCTGTTGCCGTGAACAGGCCCGATATCGGCGACCGTGAGACAGATGCCCGCACAGATTTGGCGGAAATCAAGAAGCGATTAAGGAACTATTGGATAAAGGTTTTATTCGCCCAAGTTCTTCACCTTGGGGATCACCCGTATTGTTAGTGGAGAAGAAGGATGGATCGTTAAGAATGGTTGTTGATTATCGTGGATTGAATGAAGTAACAATCAAGAACAAGTACCCACTACCTATGATAAATTATCTGCTTGATCGCTTGCAAGGAGCTAAAGTATTTTCCAAGATCGACTTGCGATCGTGGTATCATCGCTTGAAGATTCGGGAGCAGGACATACCTAAGACAGCATTTACCACGAGATATGGACTGTATGAGTATACCGTTATGTCATTTGACCGACTAACGCACCAGCCTATTTCATGAACCTGATGAACAAAGTGTTTATGGAGTTTTTGGATAAGTTCATCGTGGTGTTCATTGATGATATTTTGATTTTCTCAAGAATGAAGAAGAACATTAGGAACATTTGAGATTGGTTTTGGAGAAACCGAGGAACACCAGCCAGTATGCCAAGTTCAGCAAGTGTGAGTTTTGGCTAAAGGAAGTTGGATTTCTGACATGTTATATCCGGAGAAGGAATAGCAGTTGATCCCACAAAGGTTGAAACCAGAACCTAATGGGAAGCACCAACGACAGTTGAGAGATTCGAGTTTCCTGGACTCGCAGGATACTACCAAGATTCATTGAGAATTTCTCAAGGGTTGCAAAGCCTATGACAGAATTGTTGAAGAAGGATAACAAATTCATATGGACGGAGCACTGTGAGGCAAGTTTTCAGGAGTTGAAGAAAAGATTGGTTACCTCACCAGTTTTGATATTGCCATATCGGACTAAGGATTATGAGGTGTATTACACGCTCACGCCGAGGACTTGGAGCAGTGCTTATGCAGGAAGGAAGAGTTGTTTAGTATGCTTCACGACAACTTAAGCCCCATGAGTTAAATTATGCCACACATGATTTGGAGTTAGCAGCCGTTGTATGCCTTGAAGACATGGAGACATTTTCTCATTGGAAATCATTGTGAAGTATATACGGATCACAAGAGTTTGAAGTACATCTTCACACGTATGAATTGAATCTCGCACAAAGGAGATGGTTAGAGCTTATCAAGGATTATGATATGAGATTACATTATCACCCCGGAAAGGCTAATGTCGTAGCAGCATTTATTGAGCCGTAAGAGCCACGCCAATACCCTAATGATGGGAGGAATACCCAATGAGTTAGCCGAGGACCTTCGAGAGCTATGTTTGGAAATAGTTCCAGAGGCTATGTAGCAGCATTGAGATTCAGTCAACACCGATGGACAAAATCGAGAAGCCCAAAAGGCGATAAGGAAGTTGCCTCTATAAAGGAGAAAATGAGCAAAGGAAAAGCTAAAGGATTTCGTGAGGATGAGCACGATACCCTATGGTTTGAGGACCGTGTTTATGTGCCAATAACATGGAGATCGGAAGTTGATTTTGCAAGAAGCTCATGATTCACCCTATTCGATTCACCCAGAAATACCAAGATGTATTTGGATTTGAAGAATACTTTCGGTGGACCGGAATGAAGAAAGATATTATGGAGTATGTAGCAGTTTGCGATGTATGTCAGAAAGTAAAGGCAGAGCATCAGAAGCCAGCAGGATTGTTACAACCATTGCCGATACCCGAATGGAAGTGGGATAAACTAGGCATGGATTTCATCACAGGTTTGCCAAAGACCCGTTCAGGATATGACTCGATTTGGGTTGTAGTCGACCGCTTGACGAAGGTAGCTCATTTTATTCCAGTCAAGACTACCTATAGCAGTGCTAAGTTGGCAAAGATATACATGACCAGAATTGTGTGTTTACACGGAGTTCCGAGGAGCATCGTATCAGATAGAGGAACCCAATTTACCTCAAAGTTTTGGAACCAGTTGCACGAAACATTGGGAACCAGACTGGAATTTAGTACAGCTTTCCACCCACAGACCGATGGACAGACTGAGAGAGTCAATCAGATTTTGGAGGATATGCTGAGAGCTTGTGCACTAGATTATGGATCCAGTTGGGATGATAATTTGCCATATGCAGAATTTTCTTATAACAACAGTTACCAAACCAGCTTGAAGATGGCACCTTTCGAGGCTCTGTATGGAAGAAGATGCAGGACACCGTTGTCATGGGACGAAACTGGAGATCGTCAATTGTTTGGACCAGATTTGATTAAAGAGTCCGAGCAGAAGGTTAAACTGATTCGGGATAGGCTCAAGGTAGCCCAGTCCTGCATAAAAGAGCTATGCAGATTCAAAGCGCAGCGATTGAGTATGAAGTTGGAGACAGAGTATATCTTAGAGTATCCCCGCTCGAGGAGTTAAGCGCTTTGGAGTTAAAGGAAAGTTAGCACCACGCTTCGTTGGACCATATAAGATTTTGCAACGCATGGGAGAAGTTGCTTATAAGCTGGAATTGCCGTAAGGACTGTCAGAGTTCATGATGTATTCCATGTGTCTCACCAAGAAATGTCACCCCGAGATAGCAGAGATACCGCTAAGAGACACAAGTACACCGAATCAATTCAGTTGAAGGATGACTTAACTTATGAGGAGAAACCAGTTAAGATTCTCGACTATGCCAAAGCAGAGTTACTCGCAGCAAGGTTATCAAGTTTTGCAAGGTTCATTGGAGCCACCACACTAAAGATGAAGCCACCGGGAAAGAGAGGAAGTTTTCCTTAAGGACCACCTCACCTATTTTCTAGTTAACCCAATCTCGAGGGCTAGATTCATCTTAAGGGTAGGTTTGTAACATCCCAAATTTTCAATTTGGAATGTTATACATTAGGTCATCATGCATATCATATTTTTCTCGCATTTTTCAAATCCTAGAAAATTTCACGCAACTCAAGGACCCTCGGAGAGAGTTGGAGATTTCATTATTTTCATATTTGGGATTTCTCAAATTTTGAAAATAGGATCATTTGGATTTACTTATTTATCTTCAAAAGTTTTTCCGATAAATAAATGAAGAGGGGGAATAATATGACTTTCCCAACGTTTAGGAAAAATGAAGATTTAATGAATAAATCAAATTTTGGTTTTCGAAAGTTTATTTGCTTTAGGGAAAAAATGAGTATTTTTAAAAATATGCATTTTGCCCTGTTTTAAAGTTCATTTTGTTCGACTCATTTTTAGGAGTCGGGGAAAATTAATTTTATTTAATTTGGAGTTCGTTTAGTTTTATTTTAAATTCCTTTAGTTTTGTTTAAAAAACGCGCTGCCTGGGCTAAGGGCCCACTGCCCAACCGAGCCGCCTGCCCACCTCCCCCCTCACAGGCCCCGCTGGAGGAGGAGTCCCGCCGCCGCCTCACCGTGCCCCCTCCCCAAGGCACCGGAGCCCCCCTTATAACCCCGCCCCTCTCTCTCATCCTCACCCCGCCGCCGCCTTCTAACCCGAGCCGCCGCCGCCGCCGCCGCCGCCACGGACGCCGCCACCCGCCACTCCGCCGACCTCGCCGACCCCCGCCGCTTCCACCGAGTCCGAGCCCACGGCGACTCATGGAGGTAGCCACCTCGCCGCCCGGTCCGTTTTTGCTTTAAAACCGATCCGGTTTTTGGTTCGTTGTCCGGTTTTTTTAAAAACCCTAGATGGTTTATTTTTTTCCGGTTTTATTAATTAGTGAACGCTCACCGACCCGCTCGCTTTAATGAACGTGTTCGCGGTTAGTTTCTGTTAACGAACGTCCGCCGCTTTATCTGTTCGCTCGCTTTTTCTTTTAATCGGATTGAATCCGTTATTTTCCGATTTCGATTTCGATTCAATTTTAAAATCTGTTTATTTTCTCGCCGCTTATCGGAATCAGGTGATTTAAGCGCTGGAGTTTCGCTTTCAAACCGCCGTTCGACTAACCTACTTAAAGAAAGTTTTGCTACTGTAAATTTTTACCTAGTTTCAAATTGCTAAAACCGAGTCGTTTCTCTTGACTTTCGACTTTCGATGTTTTATTTGATTTGATTCTTTTGTAACCAGGGTTCTTAAGTTGAACTCTCCGTTAGATCTTTTATTCGAGATTTCCTGTGCATTAGATGAGTACTTATTGTATGCTTGTTGTTTGTCTGCGTAGATCACCCGAGTGCGCCGCTTGTTACTTCAATCTCTAGGTCTCATGGATCATCGCAAGGCAAGTAACACTTGATCATACCTTTTCTACTACCCAGTTTTTATGCATTAGATCAATCCTCAAACACTTGCATGTTTAGGATCAACTTAAATTGTGGGATGGGAAGTAGATTGAGGTAGTACCCATTACTTGTTTTACTTATGAAACATTGGGAGTTACTTCTACGCTTGCTTTTTATGCCATGCTATGCTAGTAGACGTGGATTGGGTGAGTGAATATCCATGACAGATGTGAGATTGTTAATTAATGGTTCATCTAAGGTGGCAACCTAAACACACATCCGGGTGGATTGAGGCACCTGGTTTCTATCAGACTTGCTCAGATTTCTTCGGACCGCCACCTGTGCTCTAAGGGATCATAAGATTATTCAAACTGAAACTTCCGTGCAGCCACAAGCCAATATGGGCTCGCATAGTTGAGTAAGTTGTGCGAACTCTTACGGGTAGGCTAGCTGATGTAGGGATGTAGGTTGGTACGGTCTACCCACATGTAAGGTGCTAGTGCTTCGAAAGATTGTGTCTCGGTCATCCGCTTCTCAAACACCATGTAGTGCGAGAACCAAGCGGAGGCGATCGAGTCTTGTGGGGAAAAGTGCGCAAACCTCCGCAGAGTGTATAAACTAATCATGATTAGCCGTGTCCCCTGTTATGGACGCTTTGAGTATCTAGTATTTGAATATCATGTGAATCTCAACATGTTACTTCTAATAAATGTTATTGGGTTTGATGAGTACTTTTAATTGGGATTGAGGATGCTGTCAACCATTCTCAATGTTTAACAACCACCATGATAGTTAAATAAAATTATTCCTTTGTTGTAGGGAAAACTAGCTTTATGCAAAATGTAACCAGAGAGCTTCTCCACCAGCCATATATGCATGTAGTATAGGCTTATTCCTTCATTGCTCTCTATGTGTTACATTGCCAGATATTCCATGTGCTAACCTGTTGGCTGCAACTTTCATGTTGCGCATTTTCGATTTATTTAGTAAGGTGTTTTAGGTCGTGGTTCTATACTCAGTGATGCCGATGGAGTTGATGGACTCACTTATCTTCCAAGCCTTCCGCTGTTATTATTAGATGGCCTTAAGCCATATTATTGTAATAAGTTCCTTGTGGACAACGCTGTAATAAGTGTGTGATTGCTACTCGCTATAAATCCTTCAAGCATGTGTGGTGTCAAGATTATCGATCCAGGGATGACACTCGAGCACGAGACTTGATCCATTCGGGTCGGGTCGCTACAAGGGAGGCGCCCAGATGCAAGGGTGCGTCTGCCCCCTCCCTCCCCCCTTTATATAGGCCCCCTGGGGGGGCGCCGGCCCTTGGAGATCTGATCTCCCAAGGAGGGCGGCGGCCAAGGGGGGATGCTTGCCCCCCAAGGCAAGTGGGGCACCCCCCACCCTAGGGTTTCCAACCCTAGGCGCAGGGGAGGGGGGCAAGTGGGGGGTGCACCAGCCCACCAGGGGCTGGTGCCCTCCCACTTCAGCCCACGGGGCCCTCCGGGATAGGTGGCCCCACCCGATGGACCCCCGGGACCCATTCGATGGTCCCGGTACAATACGGTAACCCCCGAAATTCTCCCGATGGCCGAAATAGCACTTCCTATATATAATTCTTTACCTCCGGACCATTCCGGAACTCCTCGTGACGTCTGGGATCTCATCCGGGACTCGGAACAACATTCGGTTTGCTCCATACTCATATTCATACAACCCTAGCGTCACCGAACCTTAAGTGTGTAGACCCTACGGGTTCGGGAGACATGCAGACATGACCGAGACGGCTCTCCGATCAATAATCAATAGTGGGATATGGATACCCATGTTGGCTCCCACATACTCCTCGATGATCTCATCGGATGAACCACGATGTCAAGGATTCAATTAATCCCGTATTCAATTCCCTTTGTCAGACGGTATGTTACTTGCCCGAGATTCGATCGTCGGTATCCCAATACCTCGTTCAATCTTGTTACCGGCAAGTCACTTTACTTGTACCGTAATGCATGATCCCGTGACCAGACACTTGGTCACTTTGAGCTCATTATGATGATGCACTACCGAGTGGGCCCAGTGATACCTCTCCGTAACACGGAGTGACAAATCCCACCCGATCCGTGTCAACCCAACAAACACTTTCGGAGATACCTGTAGTGCACCTTTATAGTCACCCGCTTACGCCAGACGCTTGGTACACCCAAAGCACTCTTACGGTATCCGGGAGTTACACGATCTCATGGTCTAAGGAAGAGATACTTGACATTGGAAAAGCTCTAGCAACACGAACTACACGATCTTGTGCTATGCTTAGGATTGTCTTGTCCATCACATCATTCTCCTAATGATGTGATCCCGTTATCAATGACATCCAATGTCCATAGTCGAAACCATGACTATCTATTGATCAACGAGCTAGTCAACTAGAGGCTCACTAGGGACATATTGTGGTCTATGTATTCACACGTGTATTACAATTTCCGGATAATACAATTATAGCATGAATAAAAGACAGTTATCATGAACAAGGAAATATAATAATAATCCTTTTATTATTGCCTCTAGGGCATATTTCCAACATAAGCGTCTGTGTATAAGCTTTTCCCTAGTAGTGAAGGGGAATCACATAGCGAGGACGATGACGAGGAGCACCGCCAGCCGAACACTCGGGGACAAAAGAAACTTCCCCCTCAAGTCAAAACGGTAAACATGATATACGCTACACACATCCCCAAAAGGGAGCGCAAGCGCGCACTTAGGGGCGTCTATGCGATAGAGCCAGTCGCCCCGAAATTTAATCCATAGTCATCATTCCTGATCACCTTCGACCGCTGAGATCAGCCACACTGGTCCTCGACCCAATCATCGACGGATTTCACCTGACACGAGTCCTAATGGATGGCGGTAGCAGCCTCAACCTGCTCTATCAGGATACATCACGCAAAATGAGCATCGACCCTGAGGGAGTCCTGGATTAGGGGGTGTCCGGATGGCCGGACTATGACCTTTGGCCGGACTGCTGGACTATGAAGATACAAGATTGAAGACTTCGTCCCATGTCCGGATGGGACTTTCCTTGGCGTGGAAGGCAACCTTGGCGATACGGATATGTAGATCTCCTACCATTGTAACCGACTCTGTGTAACCCTAACCCTCTTCGGTGCCTATATAAACCGGAGGGTTTTAGTTCGAGGACTAACAACAATCATACCATAGGCTAGCTTCTAGGTTTAGCCTCTCGATCTCGTGGTAGATCTACTCTTGTACTACCCATATCATCAATATTAATCAAGCAGGAGTAGGGTTTTACCTCCATCGAGAGGGCCCAACCTGGGTAAAAACATCGTGTCCCTTGTCTCCTGTTACCATCCGCTTAGACGCACAGCTTGGGACCCCTACTCGAGATCCGCCGGTTTATACACCGCATTGGTGCTTTCATTGAGAGTTCCTCCGTGTCGCCATCCTTAGGCCCGATGGCTCTCCGATCGTCAACGACGATGCGGTCCAGGGTGAGACTTTTCTCCCGGACAGATCTTTGTATTCGGCGGCTTTGCACTCGCGGGCCAATTCGCTGGCCATCCGAGCAGATCGAAGCTACGCCTCGCCATCAGGTCAGATTTGGAAGTTTGAACTACACGGCCGACGTCCGCGGAGACTTGATCTTCGACGGGTTCGAGCCACAGCCAAGCGCCCAAGACTCATCACGAGGGCATGATCGAGCTCTGCCACCGAACAAGGTCCCGAGGCCGCACAGTGTCCGCCTCGACCTTTTAGCTCGAGCCGATCGCGCCGACGAGGACGGTGGCTGGACACCGCTTTGGGGCTGCGATCTCACGGCGGTTGAGCCGTACACCTACCCCGTCCTTTATAAGCTTGTGACTCCAAGGTGTAGGACTCTCTCCGACTCCAAACCTTCCGCGCCTCGCCAATCGAATCCGATTGGGCGCCGATCATGGAGTTCACCATCATGACATCTTTCAAAGACTCGCCTTTGGCGACATCCTGAATTCACTAAAGTCTCTCTTTATCGAGAGCCCTGGCCGGACTACAGTCAGCAAGGTTGGGATGCGGACGACGAAGAAATTCAATGCCCACCCACCACCCACTTCGTAGCCATTGTCGATGATTTAACCGACATGCTCGACTTCGACTCCGAAGACATCGATGGTATGGACGACGATGTAGGAGAGGAACATGAACCAGCACCTATAGGGCACTGGAGAACCACCTCATCTCACGATGTATACATGGTGGATACACCTAAAGGAAGCGACGACGAGGAACAACGGACGCCACGGCGATCATTCCTCAAGAGCAGTCAAAACGATGACGAAGCGCCGCCAAAGTCCCGCCGACAAAGACAACAGCCATACGCACTCCAGCCATGGAGCAGGCGAATCGGTGGATGACGAACATGCTATCGAGCAACCGTCCGAACAGGACAACCTGGATAAACAACCCGTCCTCGGCGAAGATAACAGCCAGACGATCTCACGCCGGACAAGTTGCTGGAGCGAAGAACCTCCACAAAAGGCTCGCCGCCACGCATGAAGTCTGAAGAGCGTAAGCGAAGCTCAAAACAGCGGAAGATGCACTCAGAATCAGATGGAGCAAAGTACTCAACACCGCAGACAAATACGGCGACAGTCACCGAACAAAGAGCTACCCAAAGCGAAAACTACCTCCCGAATTTGATGAGGAGGCCGTAGAGCCCCCGCAATCAAAAAAACAAGGAGGCCACCTGGTCGGATGGACGACCTCATGGCAAACAGAGAGCGGCAAACGGCGCCGCACACAAGCCGGCACACGATCCGCATAGGGATTCGCATCAAAAACATGGCCCGGTTAGATCTATCTACGGGCCAAGAAAGCAAGCTCTAGTAAGCAATGCAACACATCAAGTATCCGAACATCACGGTAAACCTAAATATAGGGGTGCCGCACACCCCCTATGTTTCACCGATGAGGTGCTGGATTATGAATTTCCAGCGGGATTCAAGCCCGTAAACAAAGAGGCATACGACGGAACAACAGACCCTGGAGTCTGGATTGAGGATTACATCCTCCACATACACATGGCTAGAGGAGATGATCTCCACGCCATAAAATACTTACCCCTCAAGCTCAAAGGGCTAGTCCGGCATTGGCTTAAAAGCCTTCCCGAAAACACCATTGGAAGTTGGGAGGAGCTCGAGGATGATTTTCAGGCACATTTTCAAGGGATCTATGTCCGACCTCCGGATGCCGATGATTTAAGTCACATAACTCAACAACCCGGAGAGTCAGCCCAGAAATTTTGGAAGAGTGTCGGTGTACTAGAGTAGGGGTACCCTAGTATCCCGAACTCGTGCACGGGCAATTGCAGCACCCCGCGGCAAGGTTTGCCTGGTGACCGCCAAGGTCCTCCATGGTTCCTTTGGAGCCATTCAAGAACAAAGTATTTAAGCCAAGGAGACAAGGCCCCGGCAAGAGGAGCTTGCCGGGAAGGCCACTCAAGGCACGCAGAAGACAAGACCCCGGCAAGAGGAGCTTGCCGAAGGCTCGATGAGCGACAAGCTTCCGGACGCCGACAAGGATTCAGCCACAAGCAGGCGCTTGCCGCGCAGCAACCACTCCTTATCTCCGCCTCCAGCTCATCCACCAATGTGTCGCCATGGGACCATTCCAGCGCTGCTGTCAAGAGGTCTGTGCGCCAGCGGAGAGCAGCGGTAAGCGGCGCGACAAGACTGCCATCGTGGCAAGCGGTGGCGCCCCGACGGTCCCTCAGCAATGTTTAAGCGACATGGACGGGCATTTAATGCTTTTGTCCCTTGTCAGAATTAGGTAGAATACACTGCACAAAGTAGCTGTACCAACCGCAACTCATTTTCCCTTTTGCCCTTGTCTACGCTACACCTGTTGGTGACCCCTTACATATAAAAGGAGGCCCATGCGAACGAGAAGGGGTTCGACTCATTCAAACCAGAGACACTCACGCTTAGGTCTTGTAGCTCTCAGCCCCCTAGCAAGAACACAATACAATCGCATAAGCAGCAGAGGAGTATTATCTCCCGGAGAGCTCCGGTTGGGTAACTGCTCGTGCTTCCGCCGATCCGCTTTTCAGGCGACTCTCCGCCCCCACCGAACCGAAGGGGCTCGGTCCGCCGTCCCATAGGTGTTCGTGGGTTACGAGCAGCTTCCCGACATCTTTGGCGCGCTGTAGGGGCATCGAGGCTGTGTGAACCTGATCCGCGCTCACACGAGCAACACCTTCATCATCTTCATCAACATGCCACCAAGAAGAAAGCTTCGCGGCAGCGGAGCCGCTCACGCCGATCCCGCCACCACCGGAGCAAATGGGTGGTGGGGTAGACACCAGCGAAGAACGGGCGCAGACGAGGAGCTCATGACGCTGCTAAGCCCAAGGACAAGGCCGCGCAGACCTCGGGCGCTCAGACACGCACCGCGCCCATCTCAGGAGGCGCTGGACCGACAGCGCTATGGTATTCATAGTACCATACGCCGTTGGATCAAGACCGAGCTGGAGGATCGCGAGGCCCTCAAGACCAGCGCACGCCAAAGATGTCGGCACGAAGGGGTACGGTCGCTCGGACGGATGCTGCTCCTTCTAACATAGTTAGAAGTCCGAGCATGTCCCGCTCCTTGCACCGTTCACCACTGCCGCCCGCCACTCCAGCGGAAGCCTTGGCGAGAGCTCAACTGCTCCTAGACTACCCTCCAACAGAGGGGGAAGAAGAAAGCCAAGACCAAGTCCGGCAAGAGTTCTGATGCCCACTCCGGCAAGCGCACCTCTTCGGAGTGCTGCGCATCGCCGAGGGCGCACCATCGAGCTCCACCGCAAGTGCAAGAAGACGATGGCAGCTCCACCAAAACCAAGAAGGTGCCCGCCAGGAGGACGGCACCGGTGGTACCTTCACCATCGCCACTCGACCATAAATAGGAAGGCGCCGCTGCTTTCCTCGGGCTTAACATCGACGTGTTTGCATGGCAACCGTCCCGACATCCCCGTGTTCCTGTGAAAGGAATTGAGCACCACCTAGCTGTCTGTCCTCATGTGCGCCCGCAAGCTGTAAAGTCGAGAGGTGCAAAGGAGCGCCAAGAATTCATTGCGTAAGAGATCAAGAAATTGGAAGCAGCAGGCCTTGTCGAGGAGTGCTCCATCCTACGTGGTTGGCCAATCCTGTAGTTGTATCGAAGGCAAATGGGAAATGGAGACTTTGTATCGACTTCACAGATGTTAATAAAGCTTGTCCCAAAGACCCATTTCCTTGTCGCCAAGATCGACCAGATTGTTGACTCCACGGCTGGATGTGATTTGCTTTCATTTCTTGATGCATACTCAGATATCATCGATCTTCATGGCGAAGAGGACGAGGAGAAACCGCATTCATCACCCCATGTGGCACATACTGCTTTTGTACGGATGCCTTCGGATTAAAGAATGCCGGTTGAACATTTGCAAGAGTAGTCCATCACGCTTTTGAGCCGCAAATGCACGTAAATGTAGAAGCCTACATGGATGACATAGTGGTCAAAAGCAAAGACAGGGCAACTCGGTTCAAGATTTAGATGAGACCTTGCAAATCTGCAAGATCAACCTCAAGCTCAACCCCTAGAAGTGCGGTTCGAGTCCCTTCCGCAAACTTCTCGGTTCTTCGTGTCTCAGCGGGAATTGAAGCCAATCCCGACAAGATCAAGGCCATTGAGCAGATTGAAGCACCAAAACGCCAAGGATGTACGAAGACTTGCCGGTTATGCGGCTGCTCTCAGCAGGTTTATCTCTAGATCTGTTGAACGCGCCTCGCCATTTTTCAAGATCTTGAAAAGGCAGGTCCAATAAAATGGACTCGGCGGAGGCTGCGCCGCAGACTTAAAGAGGTACTGTGTTCGCCCAATACTTGTCGCACCTAGGCCACAAGAGAAGTTGCTGCTATATATAGCGGCAACCAATCAAGTGGTTAGTGCTGCGTTAGTAGCGGAAAGGGAGGCGATGATGAGCCGGCAACCAAGGCAGATGCATCCAGGACAAGTGGGGCTTCACCGTGAGCTCGTCCCGATAAAGATGGATCTCGCGCAGGAGCATGAGAAGATGCGAAAAGGATGGTGCAGCGCCCAGCCATTTTGTCGGCCCTTCTTCGCAGGGGCTAGGTCGAGGTACTCGTGTGCGTGGTTGCTTTTCGCCTTCTCATGGCCTCGAGGAAGCTGCGCCATTACTTCCAAGCACATGAGATAACAGTCGCCACCGCTTCTCCTCAAGAGAATATTGCAAAATCCGTATAACAGGAAGGATTGTCGAGTGGGCACTCGAACTGCAAGCTTTGGCCTCAAGTTTGAAAGCACTTCAACTATCCAAAGCAGAGCATTGGCAGAGTTCATAGCAGAATGGACGCCAACGCAGGATGAAGAAATTCCAGAGACGAGCATCCCCATCAAGGAGGCAAGCAAAGAATGGCTGATGTACTTTGATGCTGCCTTCTCGCTGCAAGGCGGCGGTGCGGGCGTGCTGCTAGTCGCGCCCACCGGAGAGCACCTCAAGTACATAGTCCAGATCCACTTTCCCAAGGAGCAAGCAACAAACAATATAGCAGAGTATGAAGGTTTGCTTGCCGGTCTCAGAATCGCGGTAGACCTTGGGATCAAGAAGCTCATTGTCAGGGGTGACTCGCAGCTTGTCGTCTGCCAAGTAAACAAAGATTATCAGAGTCCGTTGATGGAAGCCTACGTTGATGAAGTGAGAAAGCTAGAAGAGCACTTTGACGGCCCGCAGATGGAACATGTTCCAAGAGCTCGTAATGATATTGCCGATGGCTCGCCAAAGTGCGCCGCACTCAAGTTACCGTGGAGCCAGGGATTTTGTGCTCAAGCTGACTCAACCAACTGTAACGCCATCAACTGGACAGAACAAGAAGAGGAAGTTGATTTCTGGTGACTATTTTCCGGCAGAGCTTCCCGAGGCCACCACCAAAAAGGTCCCCAAGATCAACACCAAAAGTGCCGAGGAGCAGTCTGCTCCGACAAGCCCTAGGGTTTATCTCGTTGAAGCAGACGCTCCCGACAAGTTTCGCTCCGGCAAGCTTGCCGGGGAACATCAAGCTCCGGCCGAGCCGCAGATTCTTGCCGTAGAAGCGGATGTTCCCGCAGCAGCAGATGTGCCTTTAGTCCATGTTGTCGAGCCGCAAGCTCCAACATGGGCGCAGCAGATTGTCCATTTCCTTCAGACAGGAGAACTTCCCGAAGAGCAAGAAGAAGCGGAGAGGAGCCCGCAGTCAAGTATGTACTAGTTTGTCGACAAAGACGCTGTATGTAAGAAGACTCAACGGTGTGAAATTGAAGTGTATTCACCGAAAGATGGATGAAGCTGCTGGCAGAGATACACGGAGGCATATGTAGTCACCACATTGGCGCAAGAGCACTTGCCGCAAAGCTTTCCGAAAGGTTTCTTCTCGCCGACAGCCTCCGTGATGCAATCGCACAAGTAACCAAGTGTGAAGCGTGCAGTTCCATTCCAAGCAGATACACCAGCCAGCTCAAGCTCTCCAGACGATCCCTTTATCCTCGCCATTTTCGGTCTAGGGGTTCGACATTCTCGCCCCTTTCCCCGAAGTTGTCGGGGCTTTGAGTACTTGTACGCTGTAATCGACAAGTTCACAAAGTGGCCGGAAGTGGAAGCAAGAGGAAGGTGACAAGACAACAAGCAGCCAAGTTCTTCAGTCGATTGTTTGCCGCTTTGGGATTCCTAACAGGATCATCACCGACAATGGCACGCAATTCACGAGCCGCACCTTCATGCAAGACGCCCAAGATCTTACGCCAAGGTCTGCTTCACTTCGCTTGCTCATCCGAGAAGCAACGGTCAAGCGGAGAGGGCAAACGCTGAAGCATCGCGAGGGCTCAAGACCGAACTTTCGATAGGCTGCACAAGTGCGGAAGAAACTGGATTGAGGAGCTGCCGGTGGTTCTTTGGTCGATCAGACGATGCCAAATCGAGCCACCGCCGACACCTTCGATCTAGTCTACGGAGCGGAGGCAGTTCTCCCCACGGAACTCGTGATACGGTCACCTCGAAAGTGCTCGCTATGATGAGCTCGAGCAAGAGCAGCTGCGACAAGGTGACGCGCTGCTCCTTGAGGAGGACCGCCTTCAGCCGCTGTACAAGCTGCTCGTTATCAGAAGCTTTGCGCCGCTACCATAGCCGCAGTTAGTGCCAAGTCTCGAGGAAGGCGACTTTGTTCTTCGCGCGCTCAGTCCGCCAAGAGTTTCAACAAGTTGACGCCAAGGGAAGGCCCTTATCAGGTGAGACGAAGTCACTAGGCCTGGCGCTGTCCGCTTTGAGACCGAAGATGGCATTCCGTGAGCAACTCCTGAACATTGAACATCTTCGTAAGTTTTACTCAGAGGGCGCTGTTGTCGAACCTGTTCCGCAACCACCTTTTGTACAAGTCTTGCCGATGTTGCATGTAATCCTTTGTACAAAGCCAAGCAGACCCAGCATAAGTAAAGCTCATGCGCTATGCATAACTTGTCAACTACATGCTTTCATCATCATTTTTGCATGTGTTATCTAACATTTTGTGCAGCATCCACACCGTAAGCAATAACGAGCCACAAGGCTCCATAACTTTATTTTCTTCTTTCTTTCTCAAAGAAAGGAAGGTTCCTTCTCCCACAAGTTAGCCGGGGAGGAGAAGATAATGGTGTGGGCCACCTAGAGTCGCCGAGGAAGTTTCGCTTACCGGGAAGCAAACGACGTAAAAGCTAAGTTGCCAAAGTCCGAGCAATGAGTTTTTAAATCTTAAGTTATATTCTCGAACGATAGTACTTTTGTATGGAAAACTCAGCAAGAAGGAACCAGCTCAGTAGCTAGTTTGCGCCTTACTTTGTTTCAGGTCCGCCAACAACTTAAGTGAGCTGCAACTAGTTGCGATAAGGTTGTTGTCGAAGCGGCACCGCCAAAGGTTGCCGACGCTCAAGACTCAGCGCCATGCAAAGGTGCTCATACGACAAGTTCCCTAAAAGCTTAGGGCACAAACATACAAAGGAAGGAATCAAGTAAAGGAAATAACATTGCAATCACTACCCAAGATAGAGTTATATTACAAAATAGCTTGTCACAGATCTAATGAATTGTTCTCCTAAACATGATCAGCAGCGACAAGGAAAGATAAAATCGGCGGCCTAATTCCACGCCGGGTCGGCATCAACCCGCTTGATCTTGCCCACCTTGTCCACAATGGTGCGATAAGGGCTTTGAGCGCCCACATCAGCATCCGGGCGCAGGGATCCGAGGACGCCGTGAGGTTGAGGCCTGATTATGGAAGGCCACCTTCATCAAGACCTTCGGAGAGCTCCCGCACAGATCCGGCGCGATTCCTCAGCCAGCTGCTTTGGGATCTCTTCCCGAGTCGCTGGAGAGCCATCACCACGCCTTGAAGAACAAGCTGAGCTTGGCGCTGGTTGAGGCGCCGTCGAGGAGTACCCGAGATCCACCATCCCCAGCTCCGCAGCCTCCTTGTCGATGGCGACGGGCGATATTCACAAGACCTCCGCCCAAAGGCATCACGCTCTCTCTCAAGGTGTTCTCGGGCGGTCGTGGCACTCTGCCGCCAGCTCCTCGCGGGTCTTGATCTTCTCCAACAAGGCCACCTCCCGCCTCCTTGGCGCCGGCCCGTAGTCTGCATCAAGGCGGTCAGCTTCAGCTCAAGATCTGCCTTGAGTCCTTGGCGGCGCCGAGCTTTTTGCTCCTCTCAGCGAGACGGCCCCGCAGCTCGCCAAGAGTATAGGCGCCCTTCTCGGCCAGGCTTGAGTGCGGCAAGCCTCGCCGCTTTTCCGCAGACCGGCCTCCAGCTGCGCCACCTTTGTCTCCAATTCTTTCTTGGCGGCTCGCAGCTGCGGCAGCATCTTTTGCTTCCTTGAGAGCTCCGCCAATTGATTGCTTCGCAACTGCAAGCTCTTCCTCATAGCAGTCAAGGTTGATCTTCCGCTGCGCCAACTCGCCTTTCTTGCGCAGATAGCTTCTCGGCGGCAAGCCGCTGTTGTTCCTCGACCCTCAGCTTTCTCAAGGATGAAGGCCAGCGCTTTCGCTGAGTCGCCCCGCCTTCGCTACGCCCGAGAGCTTTTTGTTGGCGCCTCGAGCTCTTCTCGCTTTCCATGTCTGCTCCGCCCTCGCGACAAGTGCTTCCCGGATTCCAGCTTGGCTTGTCGGGCGCGTAGAGCGACAAGCAGCTTCCGCAACAGCTGCTCCTCCTCGGGATTCGCCATGCTGCTGCTTGGCGCACAACCAGCGACAGCCCAGCGGAGGCGAGCAGCTCTTCATCAAAGGTCTCCTTCGACCGGGCGCCTCAAGCTCGATGCCCAGGGAGCTTGATGAAGACGCCATCGCCGCCTTCAAGTAGGCGCTGGCTGGGGCTCCTCGAGCTCGGCGCAGCGGCAGCGGCGGAGGGATCGGCGGTCGGTGTAGCGCCTGACGCCCCGCGACCTCGTGGTCGCCAAGACGATCGCGGACCTCGCCAGCCATGGGCGGCAGCCTTGGCGGCCTCTTTGTCGGCGGGCTCGTCCGCGCCGGTTCCCTCCTCGGCGACGGCGGCGTCGTCAGTGTTGCCGCGTGCGTCCTCCTCGCCGGCGACCTCAATCTCCATCGGCTTTGCGGCGGATGGATCTGACGACAAGAAAAAGAAAGAACAGTCAAGCAAATGTTCGAAAAGAAAAACAGAAGAAAAAGAACAAAAGGGCAGCTTACAGGCAAGAGGTTTACCTGCGATGGGATCTGCAGCTGCAGTCTCAGCCACCGGAGGGTCGACGGTGCCATCTCTTGCCGGAGGGTCGTCCCTTGCCGGAGAAGCCTCCCTTGCCGGAGGGCACTCCCTTGCCGGGGGATCTTCCCTTGGCGGCGTAGTTGAAGCAGATGGCACGTTAGAGACGGCCTCAGGACACTCCTGGCATGGCTGCTCTGCTCCTACACGAATCAACAGTCAGATATCAGCAAATAAAGAGCACCCATGCGCGCCTAACCGCAGGAAGTAAACCATATACTTACTGGGGCTGCGCTGGGGCTGCTTTAGGAAGGGTTGCCGGGTCCGCAAGGGGACTCAGACGCCTGCCTGCCACGGGGATCGCCCTCAATGACAACCACCGGGTCTTGGCTCTTCTTCGACGCCTCGGCCAGCGCCCGTAAAAAGGGAAAGAGTTCAGAGTGAAGCAAGTCGATACAAGACGGCAACAAAATTGAAGAAATACAAACACAATATAGAAGCTACTCTTCTTCTTCCTCGCCGGAGCTGAGCGCAGAGAGGTCAATTCTGCTCGCCTCCGCAGACGACGAGGCGGAGGAGAAGGTTCCTCGACCGCTTGGCGGGTGGCAGCGGTGGCCTGGGAGGATCCCGCCTCGCTTGTTGCAGCGGTGGGGTGCTCCCGGCAACAATGCTTGCCGCTGTGGAGCCAAGCCGCTGCTGGGCGCTGCAGGGTGTTGGCCCGCCGCCGCCTGCCTCATCTCCGCCTTATGGAGACGCTTTCTTGGTGGAGCCAGGCTCTGCTTATGTAAGCTGCTAGATGGCGGGAGGAAGCGCCGGCAGGTTCGCTCGACTGGGCTTCGGGGTCGGCAAGCTCTCCCTCGCCGGCGAACTCCCTTCGCTCGACAAGGCTTGCCACTTCTGCTGCCTCTGCCTCCTCCACGGTGAACTCGAATTCGCCAGCGGCAGCAGCTGCTGCCGCCTCCTCCAGCCTGGTGGCGATGTGCTGCATCTCGTCGTCGATGGTGTCGCGGGTGAGCCTCTTCTGCTCGTCGGGGCGGATCGGCACTTCTTCCAAGCTGTCGAAGAACTACTGCGCGACGTCGTCTGAAGGCTCTTGCCAAGTTGGAACGATTCCATGCGAGTCGCACAATGGCATCATCGCACGGATGCGGTCGAGCGAGGAGTTGTTGCATAAAGGAACGACTCCCCTTGGCAACCTGAACCATTCGGGGTGATCGGGGTCATGCTTGAACAGCTCCAGCAGCATCGCATCCAACTCCAAGACAGTGAAATTGAAGTTGAGGCCCGGGCGCAGCCTCATGATGTCTGCCGCGTTCTGAAACTCCCAAGCAGGTCTCCTCCTCTCCCGCAGGGGGGCGGCGCGCGCGGCGAAATTCGCGCCAACCGCGCTTACAGTGAGTCCGGCAAGCCTGAGGCACAGGATTCGGGTAACCGCGATCTTCAATCTAGCATCCTCCGGCGCCAAGTTGCTCCAATCATTGCCGCATACTATTGGGGTTTGGCGCTGGCAGTGAATGGCTGCGGTTCTCCTCACGATCCAGCACCAGTCAGCCCTCCACTCCTCCCACTTGCTACGGAGCCTCCTTCCAGATAGGCCTCCTTCTTGCCGATTCTTGAGATCCAGGCGATCCCTCCGCAAGAGGCTCTCCTCTCTCTACTCGAGGCATGAATAAATGGCGGAAGAGGGCTACGCTTGGTGGATTTCCACAAAGTTTTCAGAAGGTGTGCGTAAACTGCCATGGTTAGGACAGCATTGGTGGTGAAATCAAGGAGGCGGTCCCGAGGTGTTCATGATATCGCAGAAAATTAGAGAAGGCGGGCAGAGCCCGCATAGAAGAACAGCGCCAAGAAGGGGTACCCAGTTGGGGCTAGTTCGAAGCAGCGGCTGGGAGTACTTTTGTGCGCAGATGCGCCTGCCTCCGCCGACTGAACAGGTAGTAGTTTCCCTCAGCCCCTTTGCGGCGAGCTGGGGGAAGACGGCCCGCCTTTCGCAGAGGCCACAGCCGCCAGCGCCGGGCCGATTTCACGCCTTTCCCTTATCGGCTGGAGCCATGGCGGAGGTGCTGGAGGAGACCGACGGCGCTGATGGCGCCGGGCGCGATGGGGGCGAGCGCTGCTCTTTCAGACCGAGAAGAAGGGGGAGCGGCGGTGGTTTTCGAGATTAGACAGCAATGGCGAGGTGGGCGACCTGCCCCTGCCTCCCCTGCTTCTAAGGAGGAAGAGGGCGGACGCTCTCTTTCCAAATAAAGAAACCCCCATTTATCTTCTCCCACGACGCCACATTCGGCGCGGTCGCTCATGGGGACATGGTGGGTCCGGAGCAAGTTACGGCGTGATCTAGGCCGCGCTGCCCATGCACTGTTTTGGGCCCAGCCCAACAGCGCCGCACCGTAGGTGGCCCAGGTCTGGCTCCTGTCGGTGTACTAGAGTAGGGGCACCCTAGTATCCCGAACTCGTGCACGGGCAGTTGCAGCACCCCACGGCAAGGTTTTCCTGGTGACCGCCAAGGTCCTCCATGGTTCCTTTGGAGCCATTCAAGAACAAAGTATTTAAGCCAAGGAGACAAGGCCCCGGCAAGAGGAGCTTGCCGGGAAGGCTCGATGAGCGACAAGCTTCCGGACGCGACAAGGATTCAGCCGCGGCAGGCAACCACTCCTTATCTCCGCTCCAGCTCATCCACCAACGGGTCGCCATGGGACCATCCCAGGTGCGCGTGTCAAAAGGCTGTGCGGCCAGCGGAGAGCAGCGGTAAGCGGCGCTGACAAGACTGCCATCGTGGCAAGCGGTGGCGCTGCTGACGGTCCCTGTTGCACTGTTTAAGCGACATGGACGGGCATTTAATGCTTTTATCCCTTGCCGTCAGAATTAGGTAGAATACACTGTACAAAGTAGCTGTACCAACCGCAACTCATTTTCCCTTTTTTGTCTTTGTCTACGCTACACCTGTTGGTGACCCCTTGAGCATATAAAAGGAGGCCCATGTGCAACGAGAAGGGGTTCACTCATTCAAACCAGAGACACTCACGCTTAGGTCTTGTAGCTCTCAGCCTCCCTAGCAAGAACACAATACAATCGACAAGCAGCAGTAGAGTATTATCTCTCCGGAGAGCTCCGGTTGGGTAAACTGCTCGTGTGCTTTACCGATCTGCTTCTTCATGGCGACCTCCGCCCCAATCGAACCGAAGGGGCTCGTCCGCCGTCCCATAGGTGTTCGTGGGTTACGATCAGCTTCCCGACAAACAGATTCCTTACTAAAGAACCAAATAGTCGACTGTCCGGACGCCGAAGCCTTAGCAGCTTTCAAACACAACGTCCGAGACGAATGGCTCGCTGACACGCCGCCAAGAAAAGCTAAGAACAATGGCCGCATTAACAGGCCTCATGACCTGCTTTTGCGCTGGAGAGGATAGCTGGCTGGCAAGATGCAGCATCAGCGCCCAAGTACATCCAAGTCAGGATGGAACGGGAAACCACAACGCAGCAAGGACCAGCGCCGACCAAGGGAAACAGCCCAAGAGCACGGCAGTCAACGCCGGATTCAAAAGCTCTCGGCAGAATCGTAAAAAGCTGCCCCTTAAGGATAACAGGGACGAGCTATCTAACTTAAACAATCGTGGACAAGATATGCCAACCACAAGACTCCCGGAAGCCTGCAAACCATACCCACAGAGATTGTTGGGTTCAAGCAGTCCGCTAACTCAACGCCGAACACAAGGGGCTCGACACACCAAGCGAGGACGATGACGAACCCCACAAGCAGAGCACCAGAAAACAATAGAATTTCCCACAAGAAATCAAAACAGTAAGCTCACTTCACGTGACAAAAGGGAAAATAGAGCGCGCCTATAGAAGCACGCACCATACGGCCTATCCCGAGGAGTCCCGCCACCGGGTTGTTCAAACCAATCACCTTCACCATCAGGATTACTCTAGAAGTATACGAATGCAGGTTGACTGCCTTGATATTAGATCCGGTAATTGGCGGACTCCAATTTACACAAGTCCTAATGGACGGCGGCAGTGATCTAAACCTGCTATATCAGGACACAATCCGCAAATTGGGGATAGACCCAACCAAATTTCTCCACAGCAACACTTCCTTTCAAGGGGTAATGCCTGGCCCATATGCCCATTGTACGGGCTCTTTACAGCTAGAAGTTGTGTTCGGCTCACGCGACAACTTCCGCCGCAAAAAGTTAACCTTCCACCTCGCCCCATTTAGAAGTAGCTATCAAGCACTATTGGGACGCGAAGCTTTCGCCCGCTTTAACGCAATACCGCATTATGCATCTCTCACACTTAAAATGCCCGGTCCACGCGGCATCATCTCGTTAAGGGAAACATCGAGGGTTCCTCGAGTCCGGAAAATTGTGGGGTTGCCTTAACAGCCACACAATAAACCGGCTTCACCAATACAAGCACTTAGACAGGTCGTCCAGATCCCGGACACGGCTGGACGAGTCCGGCGTAAACATACAAAGGTTTACTAGACGATACCCCGCATAAGGCTCATGCGATGCACAACAAGAGACAATAAAGCTCAATTTTATTCATTTTTGAATTGTACTTCATTTATTTAATATAACCTACATTTTCGCACGATCTTTTTCAACTAAGTTCTTCTCTTTACAGATGAACACCGTGCTACACACGCCCAGTGATAACGCACAACAGAGACACAGCGCAGACGCAGAGGGACCCGCTGTAAGGATTCTTTTCAGATTAAGTCCCTGCATAAACCTTTTTTACTGTCTCTTGTTGATACACATCCCCAGTTTCTTGCTATAACCAAGGAGGAAGCATGCGCTTTGGCATAGGCCACGCCAGAATTTTATGCGCTGCACTGACACCGTGGGCTTATCACAAAGGGCGTTGTTCGCCAGTTTTCATAAAGACCGAATACCTTAGGGAGTGTTCGCGCCTCGAAGTTAGGGCCTTACATGCATCAGCTCGAATCATGTCTTTGGTCAAATGTTGGGTTTGCCTGCTCATGTGTTTTGCTGCCTTATGTTCCGCTTCTATCGCTAATGCGGCACTGTGGAGAACTATCGGATTGTGCCCCGTTCGCCAAAGTAGCACCTCAAGAGAGAAAGCCAAAACTGACTGTCATGATATAGCGTGAGATTGGTCAACCACTGATGACCCATCGAATCTTTTAGAATTCTCCGCATTGACGAAGGGCCATTTCCCGTCAGCACATACGCCTCCCGAAGTTCGGGTGAGCTGGTGCCCCTAGGGGCTATATAGTAGCCCCACTTTCAACTCCTATGGCTAAGGAAAGTAATAAAGCATTATAGTCCGTTGCCTAGTTTGCTGCGCTATCACCTCCTTTGTAGGACCAAGACGTTGGATCAAGTGTGAAAAGGCGCTTGCAAACACCCCGCATTATATGCGTAATGAAGCCAAAGACTGCCATCTTTCAAAGTTATATACACATATACCTTAACGCCGCACATGAGGTATTTTAATTTTGAAGGCACAAGTATAAAAAGCTTTTATATTCCATCAAAACATTGTTTCACAATAATACATGTTATTCAACATAATATCCTTCGAGCACTGCCTCTATTAAACGAAGCGCCAGAGAACTTCCTGAATATAGTGCTCGATGTACTGGGCTTTCGTTCAATCTTGGGATGCAACATCGGTGGCCTTCATCTCCGCCCAAGATGTCTTGACACGGGAAGAGCCATCCGCACACCTCTATGCATGTTGACCGCCTCATTGCTTTTGATATGCGGCGCCGCACAAGGAACCGCTGCACCAAGCCAAAATAACTCTTCAGCTCGGCCTTTTCAGCCACAAATGAGTCACGACATCCTTCATGGCAAGTCCGCATAATCTATTCAGCTCCGCCCATTCGCCAAATGATCGGTTAATGGAAGTGGAAGCTCGATTTCGGATCTGCGACCAAAAAGCTCTTCCATCTCGTGATCCTTTGATCTCCGAAGTGTTCGGCCGCATCCACGGCACTCGCCGCCAAGTCCAGATAAGCATCCTCTGCACTCCACAGCCGGTCCAACTGAGCATAATTAGGATACATGAACTTCCTCCGCAGCAGAAAGAGCTTTCCAGCCGTGATATCTCCGGCCTGACGTAGCTCCTCCTTCATAGCTCTCATCGCAGAAAGCGAGCATCCTTGGCGCCGTGGTGGCCTTCTTCGGTCTTGCCTCGCCGACCTTCTTTTCAAGAAGCTCGCAGCGGTTGGTAGCATTCTTCAACTTCACGGCCACCTCGCCATTTCCTTCTTGCTTCGGCAAAGGAGCAGCCTGTTCGCTTTTAGCTCTTCGTCGCCTTTAAGGCAGCCGATCACTTTTTCTGGCCTGCCCTTGGCTCGGCAAGCTCCGCCAAGGTTCTCCATGGCAGCGCACCATCTGCATCAAGCATCCATGTTGTAAGGCATGGGCATCAAGCTCCTTACCAGTGTCCGCGGAGAAACTGCATACCTTGTGACTCGTCAAGCCGCTTTATTGACAAGCCCGATGTCGGCATCCGCCACGCAAGTTGTCGCTTAGTTCGCAAATTCATCATCCGCTAGCCACGGACGCTTTGCCACCTACATAGGAAGAGCGACATATTATAGCTGGGATTATGATCTTCGCACGCTATCATTTTTGACAATGCACCGAGTCTCGTGGGCTACTATCTACACAGGCGATCTTATATATGCGAAACCGTCAAAAGGTACATCATTGCATCGCACTTCAAAACCCGTCAAGAAACTCCCTGGCGGCTCGCATAACCCGCTTTACGCGGACGAAATTTTTTCAATCACCAGATCCATCAATGCACGGTGATCCTTCCGAGATAGACGCCACCCGAGCAGATCCTTCAACTCCTCCGACCGCGCACCAGAGGTGCCGGACTCATCTCGATGGCCTTTTTCAAGGCCGGACACGGAGGACATTGGGGCCCCACGACCGCCTCCGCCTCGCCGGATTCGGAGAAACCTCCACGACGACACTCAGATCGCCCGCCGCTAGGCGGTACGGCAGGGGAGGCGTTCGCTTCCATCTCTCGGACGAAGATCCTCAAGACGAAGCTCACGAGAAGGGCTGAGGTCCGAACTACAAGATAAAATTTTGGTCAACTTTAGAAATAAAACAGGATGTCTCTTATTTTAAAACTCCCATCTCTACTTACAGCTCGCTGGAGGGCTGATCTCCTTGGGGAAATAGTGCGGCGGGGCATCTCCCCGCGCAGGACCTCCGGGCGAAGATTTCTTCCCCGCTTGAGGCCTTGGTCTCCGGATCTTCAGAGGCGGTCCTCTTCTCCCCTTGGATGGAGGGATTCTCGATCCCTCCTTTCTTGATAACCTCCTTCGTGGAGGCAGTAGCTTCCTTGTTCCCCCCTTCGCCTTCTTCCAAAGACGCAACCTCCAGCATCTTTGTTAAAACGGGATCCGGCGTGGTCTCAGGGAGGGGGGCCGGACACCTGATCAGTTTTGCTTTCTCTGTCCACTCCTGTTTAAGGGACATCTCTTTTAAGGGAAAGTTTATGATAAATACACAGATAGCGTGTCCGGGTACAGGACTACTTACTTGAGTATCCGGGCAATTGCAGCTCAGACTTGCGTCCTCGGTCAAGTCCGGACACATTGCTTGTGATCCAAGAACAGTTTGTACATCTCCACAAAGTGCTATGCCCATAAAATGTTGGAGAGCTCGTGGTCCCTCCGGATTGAACTCCCACAAAGCGGAGGGGGCGATGTTTGCATGGCAGGATGCGATTTAATCAGCATGACCTGGCTACTATGACCAGATTGATCTCTCTCTAGGAGGTCTCGAATACGGCTCGCAACAAGGGCACGCCCTGGACGGCCCCACCAAGCCCTTTATTGACCCATAACGCCAGCCGCGTGGAGGACCCGAGCGAAGGCAGGTGGCGCCACCCATTTGGTGCCCCCGAGCTGTAATATAAAACCACTTTGTTGCCATAGACTGAGCTCCTCTTGAGAAGAGCCTCGGCCATGAAGCGCCAAGATTCTTGCTTATAACAGCCCCTCCGCACTCCGCCTGTTGCTTCTTGATCATCTTCGGCTCCACCTTGAATGTCTTGAGCCATCATCCGAAGTGAGGGGTAATGCGACGGAAGGCTTCGCATACGACGATGAACGATGAGATGTGGAGGATAGACTCCGGATCCAAGTCGTGAAATTCCAGCCCGTAATAAAACATGAGCCCCCTCACGAAGGGGTCCGTCGGGAAGCCTAGCCCCCGAAGGAAGTGAGACGTGAACACCACGCTTTCACCGGGCTTGGGAGTGGGAATAACCAGCCCTTGGACAGGCAGCCTATGCGAGATTTCGCCAGTTAGATACCGGGCATCTCTTAGCTTTAGGACGTCTTCTTCCGTGACGGAGGAAGGCATCCACCGGCCTTGAAGGTCGGACTGGACATCATCGAAGGTCCGGCGCTCAATCTGGAGCTTTGGGTGTTGGAACTCGAGGCGAGGGCGATTCTATTGAGATTGAGAAAAGGAGCGGCCTTGGTCTCTTTATAAAGAGGTTGAATACCAGAGCCTCCCCGTGACTGCTCGGGACTTGCCTTCGATAGAGGAGGCGTGCTAACGGGCACGATCGGGTTACCCACGCCCGTATTAATGAGAATCCGGAATAAGGGGACACGATCTCTGCTTTGACAAGACGTGCTAAGGAAACCGCCTCGCTAAACGCTACCGAGGTGGGACAAGAAAACGATTCAATAAAGGCTTGGGCGCAGTGTGATATCACGCTGGAATACGCCGCAGATTGAACTTGTGTAAATATTACTCTCTACGGTGGTATGTGGAACTTATTTTGTAGAGCCGGACACTATCCTTGTGTTCAAAATCTTCTATGAAGTATTCGGAGGAGGAACCCGCCTTGCAATGCCGAAGACAATACGCGCGCCGGACTCGTCGTCATTGAAGCCTGGTTCAGGGGCTACTGAGGGAGTCCTGTATTAGGGGGTGTCCGCATGGCCGGACTATGACCTTTGGCCTGATTCCTGGACTATGAAGATACAAGATTGAAGACTTCATCCCGTGTCCGGATGGGACTTTCCTTGGCGTGGAAGGCAAGCTTGGCGAGACGGATATGTAGATCTCCTACCATTGTAACCGACTCTGTGTAACCCTAACCCTCTTCGGTGCCTATATAAACCGGAGTGTTTTAGTCCGTAGGACGAACATAGGCTAGCTTCTATGGTTTAGCCTCTCTGATCTCATGGTAGATCTACTCTTGTACTACACATATCATCAATATTAATCAAGCAGGAGTAGGGTTTTACCTCCATCGAGAGGGCCCGAACCTGGGTAAAAACATTGTGTCCCTTGTCTCCTGTTACCATCCGCCTAGACGCACAGTTCGGGACCCCCTACCCGAGATCCGCCGGTTTTGACACCGACAGACCCCTCACAAGTCAAGCCCACAAAGACTACTTTTAGAGGAGTCATACCAGGCATAGAGGCCCGTTGTACGGGCTCAATAACGCTGGAGGTAGTATTCGGTTCCCCGGATAACTTCCGAAGCGAAGAACTAATCTTTCATATCGTCCCATTTCGCAGCGGCTATCACGCCCTGCTTGGACGAACCGCATTCGCTAGATTTAACGCGGTGCCACATTACGCTTATCTCAAGCTCAAGATGCCTTGTCCACGTGGCATCATTACAGTAAATGGAAACACGGAACGCTCCCTCCGTACAGAGGAGCACACCGCCGCCCTAGCAGCAGAAGTACAGAGTGGCCTTCTCAAGCAGCATTACAATCCGGCTGCCGAGCCCCTGGACATCATTAAGAGGGTCCGGACCACACTGCAACAGGACAACGCAGCTCGTCACGAGCCGAATTAGCAATTTGGCCTCCGTCCTAGCCCCGATGAGGACATGGCATTAAATACCGCGCGTACATAAAGTACGCACTCAAAACCCCATGGGTATTGACGGAGGCAAAACTCGTTAGAAATCCATAGTACGGCTTGACCGACCCTGGGATTCGCATGCTTTTACCTTTTCTTTTTTACGGGTATTCTTCTCTTTTCGTGGTCTACACGGACAACCCGCCGGCAGAACACACCAAGGAGGCAGGGAGCTCTGGCTTACAAGGGAATCCCCAGGTGGTCTCTACCAAACTATTGCCATAATTGCTTTTCATACTCGCATGTAGCTCGCCCTTGGTGGCGGCATGTTAAATAGCCTTACTTGCTTATCGCATTACTTGTACAAAGTATGCCTCGATGTACTAGTTACACCACAATGGTGAATACACGGTAGCGTCAGCTTATTACTTCATTTTCCCATTTCCTCACCTCGGTATTAATAACTCATTCCACACATACACCATGGTACGATTACCACGCCAGGGCTTCATTACACCCCACATCACGGCAATAAAAGTCTGAACACTTTTACAAAGATAGGTCGGCACCTCAACTTATAGCATTATATGCATTGGTCTCAATCATGTCTTTGGTTAATAGTTGGGCTGCCTGCCCTGTGCTTACTACATTACGCTCCGCTACATCGCTAGGGTAGTAAAGGAGAACTACTGAGATTAGTGTCCTGTTCTTCCGGATGAGCACCGGACACAATCCGAAGTTTAAACAAATAGATAGTTTTAATTGATTGTTTGATTGATTGACTGAAGTGAGTGAATTTGAACCTTTTTGAAAGTTAAATGAGAGGGAATAAAAGGACTTTCCCAAACTTTCATTTTCTTTTCTGATCTTCATGAATTCAAATACTTTTCATCACAAAACCCTGGAGAGAAGATGAGATGACTTCTTCCATTTATTCAAATGATAGGGGGTGTTGAAAATATTTGAATTTCATTTGAAAATATTTTCCAATTCTCGAACTTTATGCAACTCAATGATTTTCACGAGCGAAGATAAAATGACTTCTTCAAATTATATGAAATATGAGTTGGGAGTTTCAAAGAATTAAATTCAAAGTTCTTTTGAATTTATTTTCAATTTGGAGTTATTTGAGTTTTATTCAAATTATTTTTTCTCCAAAAATAAAATAAATGGAAAATAGGGTAACATGATTCCCTACATCAGAAAATTGGAGAGAAATAAATTTGAATTAATTTTGGTATTTTCAAAATGATTTTTACTGGATTTTTCTAGAGCAGAAGCACTCTTTGTTTTATTGGAATTTGTGTGTATTTTATTTGAATCTAAAATAATGTTCATGTTGTAGAAAATCTTTTTCTGAAAATTTTGATATATTATATGCCTTTATAATATATTTATTTATTTCGTTTTATTATTTTTGTTTGCCTGTAAATGTTTTTTTTTTAAACTCTTCGGACCGACTGGGCTCAAGCTCAGCTGCCCAGCACAAGACTGCCCAACCTGTCGCCCTCGATCTCCAGCGGGAGACCGAACACCGCACGAATCCGGCGGCCGCCGCCGTCTCCTTCCCGGAGTCCGCCTCCCGCGCTGCCTTGCCTTGCCCTCCTCCACACCCTCCGCCCTTAAAAGGCGAGACCGCCCTTCTATCTCCTCGTTTCATTGCAGGTTGCCGCCAAGATCTCGCCGAGCCGCCGAGCCGCAGCCGCCAGCTGCCGTTGTCAACCACCGCTGCCCGCGCCACTCGCCCAAGGCTTTCCCCACCGCCACTTGAGCCGCCACAACAACCCCCGCGCCTAAGGCCGAAGGCTGTTGCTGTTGCTGCTCGCTTTGACACTGAGCCTCCGCTGCCATCTGCCACCGCCGATTTAGTAAGTGATACGCTTGGGTTATTTATTTCTACACTCAACTTTGCTGTTGGTGTTGATGGGAATCCACAACCTTGTTACTTCCGCTATTTTTGGATTGAGGTAATAGTATTTACGCATTTTATACATGTGATTTACCTCTCGTTATAAATCCTCGAGTACTATGTGTGTCAAAGATACCGATCCAGGATGACACTTAAGCACGTAGACTTGATCCATTCGGTCGGGTCGCCACAAGATGGTATCGAGCACATGTTGACCGTGAGGACGTGACCCTAGAAACCCATGCCCATAGGAAAGATTTTCTATGATTTTCTTTTCAAAAAGATCTTTTACCTCTCTTGTCTTCTCGAGCTTATTCAAATATTCCCTTTAGTGAGACCATACCCTTTTTCCCTTTTGACCACTCAAGATTCGCCGATGAGACCACTCCAAGAAGTAAAAGATATCGGACAACTAAGACCATTTGGAATGAAGAGGATTTTACCGTAAATGGAAACTACAACTGTTGAAGACTCAAGACTAGGAGATTTTGAAGTCTCAAGAATTCCAGATTTTATGACCTAGGAAGGTTACGCTTATGGAATTTGACAGACTATGGAAGTTATCAATACCGAGATCAAGGTGTATTGAGTAAGAACGAACATGGAGCATTAGAACTCAAAGTTTTGTCAGAAAACCCTAAGGCGTAAGATATCAACTATGGAATGATAGCTCATGGAAATGACAAGAGAAAAACACGCTATCCATGATGTTATCGCCGCTTATGCTATTGTCACCGTAGGAGTTAAGCATGCATATGCATGGAAGGATTGGATGGTAGAAGGCTGATGGAGCACCTATCGGCAAAGGATGAAGTTTTAACCATGGCTGGTGCATCACCAGGATCTGGAGTGTTACATCAAGAAGTTAAGATGGACCTACAAGAAGCAGTATTTGATAAGGAAGCAGTTCGTGAAGAACTCAGACCCGTGCTGAAAGTAGACAAGTCAAGGAGCAAAACATCGAGATACCGAGATTCGTCAGAACTCAAGGACAGAGGACCATGGTTCATGTCAAGGATGTTGAAACCAGATGTTTGGAACGAACGGAGACTTTATGACAACAGAGATGATCCGCAAAAGAACTTGAGAAGGACAAGCATGATCAAAAGAAGCCATCAGAGACATGACCAAGACTTGAAGAGTTTGATGACTTTGAGATCTATTGACCATTAGAAGACCAAACCCTTGTTATATACTTACGTTAGATGTGACGATTGTGAGCTGTCATTTGTTTGATGTTTTTTCCGACAGCCACAAATAAAATCTGTCTTTTCAAAACTTTTGTTTGTATTGTGTGCATCCTCTCTATCTCTTATCCCACCCCAAACCCTAGGACCCAATAGAGGATGAATGGAGATGAGCTCAGATTATCTGGACCGATGAGTCAATTGGAGATGACCGATGGATTTAGAACATGGGGATCACATGAAAATAACCTCAGAGCCGTAAAGGATATGACCCAAAGATGCTCGCAGTATTTTGAAAGAGGTGCTACTACTTGGTGGAGGATGTATCAAACCATCAATGGATGGCAAAGAGTAACCACTTGAGAAGAATTTAAGTTGACTCTGCAAAGGACTCGCCTTGTGTCCCATAAGTTCAAACCCTATGGAAATGATATGGAGAAAGTGCATGCAAGCTTTGTGGAGAAATAGGACACAACCATAAAGAACACCAGGATGAATACCCTCATAAGTGGGGATTTCCAAAGAAGTTAGCCAAGGATCTCAGGGAACTTCGGTTGGAGATTGTTCCCAAAGGTTTTGTTGCAGCAATGGAAGTTCAGTCTACATTGTTGGGAAAGACCCGTGAAGCTCAGGAGGGTGACAAAGAGATTGCCGAGGTAAAGTAGAGGATGAGCAAAGGAAAGGTCAAAGGTTTTCGTAAGGATGAGCACGACACCTTATGGTTTGAGGATAGTGTACATGTACCCAATAATGCAAAGATCAGGAAGTTAATACTTCAGGAGGCTCATGACTCACCATACTCGATTCGCCCTGGAAACACCAAGATGTATTTGGATTTGAAGGATCGTTTCTGGTGGACTGGTATGAAGACGGATATTGCCAAGTATGTATCCGTATGTGGTGTATGTCAGAGAGTGAAGGCGGAACATCAGAAGCCAGAAGGATTACTGTAGCCTATGCCGACACCCGAATGGAAGTGGGATAAGCTTGGCATGGATTTCATTACCGGATTTCCCATCCTGATCGGGATATGATTATATCTGGTAGTAGTTGATTCGCTTGACCAAAGTGGCTCACTTTATCCCAAAGTGAAAACCACCTATACAAGTGCGGTTGGCCAAGATATATATGACCAGGATCGATGTCCGCATGGAGTTCCGAGGACCATCAGACGATAGAGGAACACAGCACCTCAAAGTTTTGGAATCAGCTGCACCAGACTTTGGGTACTAGACTAGAGTTCCTGACAGATGGATATATCAAGAGAGTCAATCAGATTCTGGAGGACATGTTGAGAGCGTATGCGCTAAATTTTGGATCTAGTAGGGATGATAATCTACCTTATGCGGAGTTCTCATACAACAACAGTTACCCGACCAGTTTGAAGATGGCCCCTTTTGAAGCTTTGTATGGGAGAAGGAGCTAGACACCGCTGATGTGGGATGAAGTTGAGACCGCCAGCTATTTGGACCAAATGTGATCAAGGAGTCAAGAGAATGTTAAAGTTGATCGAGATAGATCAAGGTAGCTCACCAGGCGTAAGAGTTATGCGTAACCAAAAATGCAAGGAGGTAGTCTATGAAATTGGAGATGAGCATGTCTTCATGTGTCCCTCCGTGAGGAGTTAAACGATTTGGAATTAAGGAAAGTTAGCCCTTAGATTTGTAGGACCATACCGAGTTTTGGAGCGATGGGAAAAGTGGCCAATAAGTTGGAGTCACCCAAAGACTGTCAGAGTTCATGATGTGTTTCACGCTTCCCGCTTGAAGAAGTGCCATGGAGATGGCCAAATTACCTCGTAAGGACGCTTGAACCTCGAAAGGATAATGATGTTCCATGAAGTGGAGTATGGACTTCATAAGTATAAGTTTTATCTCGGTATGTGGATATCCCACGAGGATGAAGATATGAATTACTATTGGATATAAAGGAGGTGTGATGTTGGAAATATGGATCAATGGAAATTCCATGATGAGTCTGAGTAATCGTGTCCTAATCTGGTGCCAATAAAAGGAAGGAAGACAGTACAATTGGATGGATTTAAGAATACTAGGAAGTGGGATGTTGGGATAATGATCAGAAGCCCGAGGATAAGTTCAAGGACTACAAGTGATGAGATGGGTCATAACCCACAGGCCCCAGGACCTGACAAGAAGCAAGCACACTCTTGCTGAAGGAAAACCCTGGAAGAGATTATGACCTTACCCACAGACGATTATATAGGAGTTTACGCAAAACCTGAGAGTGGTTAAGGAACGATAGATGTTTGTTTGGCTTGCAGAATCAATGGATTTTCCGAACTTGGTTCATCGACAAGAGAAATTCTGCAATGCTTGTGAGGATGACCGAGTGATAGAATGCGAGATTCGCTAAACCATGTACAAGGTAATGATTTAAAAGGGATGGATTGATCACCATACCGACTTACTTCTTATTATTCGCTTATATATGGGATGGTAAATCTGAGTGACTTACCTATAGTAGAGAGACGAAGATCAAAACCTTGTTTAAACCTTAGAATGGTTTAGGTATTTTTTCCCCTTGTACACGGCAGTTGTTGCCAACCGTAGGTTATACGGTGAGGTTCAACCCAGACCCATTTCCTGCAGGACAAACCATAAATTGATGACCACCATGAGATATCGATAGTTGTTTAGAATTGGCGCCAGACCCGTCAGCAAAGAAGACCCAGTCTCAGAATAACCTTACTGGGATAACCTTACCGGAAGAATTGATGACCACCATGAAAGGACAGAAGAATTGAGAAAAAGGTTATGCCACTACCGGAAGAGCCAGAGAAGGAATTATACTGAAGATCTGAGAAGACCGACAATCGCCAACAATAAGGATGGAGTATATGAGTTTTGATGGAACCTTAACAATGCTTCTAAGGGTGGTAGCAACCTGCACTTCGTGATGATTGTTGGATTTTGAGAAGACCCCTAACCTTAACCTATTTCTTGCTAGCCTCTCCGAATCTCGAGGACGAGATTCATTTTAAGGGTGGTAGTTTGTAACATCCCAAATTTCTAATTTTTGGAATGTTATAAACAAATAGATAGTTTTAATTGATTGTTTGATTGATTGACTGAAAGTGAGGGAATTTGAACCTTTTTGAAAGTTAAATGAGAGGGAATAAAAGGACTTTCCCAAACTTTCATTTTCTTTTCTGATCTTGATGAATTCAAATTCTTTTCGTCACAAAACCCTGGAGAGAAGATGACATGAATTCTTCCATTTATTTAAATGACAAGGGGTGTTGAAAATATTGGAATTTCATTTGAAAATATTTTCCAATTCTCGAACTTTATGCAACTCAATGATTTTCACGAGCGAAGATAAAATGACTTCTTCAAATTATATGAAATATGAGTTGGGAGTTTCAAAGAATTAAATTCAAAGTTATTTTGAATTTATTTTCAATTTGGAGTTATTTGAGTTTTATTCAAATTATTTTTTCTCCAAAAATAAAATAAATGGAAAATAGGGTAACATGATTCCCTACATCGAAAAATTGGAGAGAAATAAATTTGAATTAATTTTGGTATTTTAAAATGATTTTTATTGGATTTTTCTAGAGCAGAAGCACTTTTGTTTTATTGAATTTGTGTGTATTTGATTTGAAGCTAAAATAATGTTCATGTTGTAGAAAATCTTTTTCTGAAAATTTTGATATATTATATGCCTATATAATATATTTATTTATTTTGTTTTAATATTTTTTTTGCCTGTAAATGTTTTTTTTAACTCTTCGGACCGACTAGGCCGAAGCCCAGCCGGCCCAGCGCCGCGCCGGCCCACCCCGAGTCGTCCCCGATCTCCAGCGGGAGACCAACCTCAAGATTTAATCCGCCGCCGCCTGCCTCCTTCCCGGAGTCCGCTCGCGCCGCCTTGCCTTGCCCCTCCTCCACGCCTCCGCCCTTAAAAGGCGAGACCGACCTCTCTCTCTCCTCGTTCGCCGTGTCGCTGCCGTGATCTCGCCGAGCCGCTGAGCCTTCAGCCGCCCGCCGCCAATGTCAACCACCGCCGCCACTCACCACACGCCTCACCGCTTTCCCCACCGCCACTTGAGCCAGCCACATGAACCCCGCCGCCCGAGGCCGCCGCTGCCATCGTTCGCCTCGACACCGAGTCGCCATCTGCCATCCGCCATTGCCGAATTCAACCGCCACTGAACGGCACAAACCGCCAAATTCGTTTTTTTTTAGGGTTTAGATTTACTGGGTTTTCTTAAAAACGGTTTATTTTTTTTAGGTTAACTTATTCTGCGAGCGTTCATTAGATAGGGTTCGGTAGTGAACAATTTTCGTTCGGTAGCAACCGGTAACGAACGTTCGCTATTTAGTCTTTTTCTTTTATTTTAGTTTTCTGCCAGGGACCCGTATGTAGATAGTTTCTTCACAGCTTTAGTCCCTGTTTTAAACGACTATAACTTTTTGCTCGCTTGTCCAAATCCAACGAAAACCAACGCCCACTTCTTTTGTTACGATCTCCTCTATCCAGTAATCCAACTCAAACATATTTTTGAAAGTTTAAAATTTGAATTAGATCAGATTTGAATTCAAACTTCGCTTGATCATAACTTGAGTTTCAGAACTCGATTTAGTTGATTCTTTTGCAAATCAAAGCTCTTGACCTAAACTTTCTGATAAGGCCAAATTCACATAATGTTGGTACTGTTAGAAATTGTTTTATGTTGCAAGAGTTATTTTCTTGGTTTTGATGTTTTCCGATTTCTTTCTTCGTAATTTCCGATCTTTTATGTGATTGCTTATGTGTGGTTACTATTGCTTTCTTACGATAGATTGACCGGAGTGTGACGAGTAGACCTATCAAGAGTTTTGAGTGCTAATCATCTTCATCAACATTGCGCAAGTAACACTTTGATCATACCTTTTCTACTACCGAGTTTTTATGCATTAGATCTATCCTCAAACATGGCATGATTAGGATCTAATTAAATTGTGGGATGGGAAGTAGTTGAGGTAGTACCTATTACCTGTTTTATTATCAAACCCTTGGGAGTTACTTCTACGTTTGCTTATTATGCCATGCTATGCTAGTAGACGTGGATTGGGTGAGTGTATTCCATGACAGATGTGAGATTGTTAATTAATGGTTTATTTAAGGTGCCAACTTAAACACACATCTGGGTGGATTGAGGCACCTGGTTTCCATCAGTACTTGCCTGTTTTTCTTCGGACCGCCACCCAGGCTCAAAGGGATCATGAGATTATTCATGCTAGAAACTTCCATGTGTAGCCACATGCTACTATGGGCTCTAGCATAGTTGACTAAGTTGTGCGAACTCTTACGGGTGGACTAGCTGATGTAGGGGTTGTAGGTTGGTACGGTCTACCCACATGTAAGGTGCTAGCGCTTCTGAAAGACTATGTCTCGGTCATCCGTTTCTCAAACACCATGTAGTGCGAGAAATCAAACGGAGGAGATCGAGTCTTGTGGGGAAAAGTGCACAAACCTCTGCAGAGTGTATAAACTAATCATGATTAGCCATGTCCCCGGTTATGGACATTTCGAGTATCTAGTACTTGGATTATCATGTGAATCTCATCATGTTACTTTAACTAATATTGTTGGGTTGTTAATTAGTACTTTTAATTGGGATTGAGGATGCTGTCAACCATTCTCAATGTTCAACAACTACCATGATAGTTAAATAAATTTATTCCTTTGCAGTAGGGAAAAATTGGATTTTCGCAAAAACATTATAACCATAGAGCTTTCCACCAGCCATATATGCATGTAGTATAGGCTTATTCTTTCATTACTCTCTATGTGTTACATTGCCAGCATATTCCATGTGCTGACCCGTTTTCAGGCTACAACGTTTTATGTTGCAGGATCTTACGACGAGTAAGTGATATGTTAGGGTTACGATTTCTACACTCAACTTTGCCGTTGGTGTTGATGGGAATCCACAACCTTGTTACTTCAGCTATTTTTGGATTGAGGTAATAGTATTTACGTTACTTTATACATGTGATTTACCTCTGTTATAAATCCTCGAGTACTGTGTGTCAAAGATACCAATCCAGGGATGACACTTTGCCACGTAGACTTGATCCATTCAGGTCGGGTCGCTACACTTCCGAATTCAGGTCCCGTTCTCCCTCGTCATCGCCTTCTGGCATCAAGCTTCGCTTAATGCGCCTTTGACGCCGGGCAAAGGCCATACGCCAAGACCGAGGGAGTCCTCGACTAGGGGTGTCCTGATAGCCGAACTATCATCGCTAATCGACTCCAAGACTATGAAGATACAAGATTGAAGACTCCGTCCCGTGTCCGGATGGGACTTTCCTTGGCGTGGAAGGCAAGCTTGGCGACACGGATATGTAGATCTCCTACCATTGTAACCGACTCGGTAACCCTAACCCTATCTCGTGTCTATATAAACCGAGGGTTTTAGTCCGAGGATCTAACAACAATCATACCATAGGCTAGCTTCTAGGGTTTAGCCTCTCCGATCTCGTGGTAGATTTACTCTTGTACTACCCATATCATCAATATTAATCAAGCAGAGTAGGGTATTACTCCATCGAGAGGGCCCGAACTGGTAAAACATCGTGTCCCTTGTCTCCGTTACCATCCGCCTAGACGCAAAGTTCGGGACCCCTACCCGAGATCCGCCGGTTTTGACACCAACATTGGTGCTTTCATTGAGAGTTCCTCTCGTGTCGCCACCTATAGGCCCGATGGCTCCTTCGATCATCAAGAATAACGCAATCCGTGGTGAGACTTTTCTCCCGGACAGATCTTCATATTCGCCGGCTTTGCACTGGGCTAATTCTCTTGGCCATCCGGAGCAGATCGAAGCTATGCCCCTGCCATCAGGTTGGGTTTGGAAGTTTAAACTACACGGCCGACATCCGCGGAGACTTGATCTCGACGGATTCGAGCGAGCAAAGCTGCGCCTACACCGCCTCGATGGGCACGATCTAGCTCTGCCACGAACAGTGTCTTGAGGTCCGATCGTCGTCCCGCCCCGACCCCTAGCTCGAGCCGACTCCCTGATCGAGGACGAGTGGTTGGACACCGCCGGGCTACGATCTCAACGGCGATTGACCAACTCTATCCCCGTCCTTTGCGAAGATCAGGACTCCAAGGTGCCGAACTCCTCCGGACTCAACCTCCGCGCCCCGCTAATCGAATCCGATTACGCCGGTCATGGAGTTCAGCATCATGACATCTTTCAAGACTCGCCTTTGGCGACATCCTGAATTCACTAAAGTCTCTCTCTTTATCGAGAGCCCTGGCCGACTACGGTCGAAGGTTGGGATGCGACGACGAAGAAATTCAACGCCCACCCACCACCCACTTTGTAGCCACTGCCAATTATTTAACCGACATGCTCGATTCAATTCAAGACATCGACGGTATGGACGACGATGCCGGAGAAGACCAAGACCCAGCGCCTACAGGGCACTGGAAGGCCACCTCATCATACGACATATACATGGTGGACATCCCAAAAGATGGGAACGGCGATGGAACAGCGGAGGATGACCCTCCAAGAAATAGCCCAAGCGCCCGACGCTCAAGCAGCCGCCTAAATCCCGCCACAAGAAAATGGAGATTCCAGACGGGAGATAATAACACCCCGGATAGTGTTAAAGACAACCCTCCAGCAGGATTCAACACAGAGGAGGGAGAAAGACCGCACGCCAAGGCGGGCAGAAAGAGAGGTAGAGGACGATAATTATGCGCCCCAAGACGAGAAGCCTCATTTATTTATGAATTCTGCCGTGCTGCAGGATCCTACCAACAGAGCGCTTTCAAACGCAGGCTTATGGCCACGCAAGCAGCCTCATGAAAAAGCAGCAGCAGCTTAGAGCTGACCAAAACTTGCTAGCTCGACAGATGGATCAAGTCCTCGCAGTCAAGAGTATGAACTCAACGCCTCCAAGAGATACCCTAAACGCAGGCTGCTACCCCAATTAGAGGAAGCAGCACCCAAACCTACATCACCAGCGGATGATGCGGCCGACCGCCACCCTGGTCGCTGACAGAGAGGCCTCTAGACCTCCATTAAAGCCGCGACTCCGGCCGCCGAAAAGTACCAAGGCACGGGAAACGCGCCGCACTCCTGCGAGACATATTGGAGGACAAGGCAAGACATACAAGATCGATCTACGGATCGCGGGCGCCCACGACACGTGATGATAATTGTCACGCCGGATACAAAGAACTCGCCGGGCTCAACACAGTGAGACAAAACTCATATGAGCTACGCCGTGATATAGCCCAATATGTAGGTGCCGCACACCCACTATGCTTCGAGATGAAGTAATGGATCATCAAATCCTCGAGGGCTTCAAACCCAAACATCGAATCATACGATGGTACCACAGATCCTGCGGTCCGGATCGAGGACTATCTCCTCCATATCCACATGGCCCGCGGTGATGATCTACATGCCATCAAATACCTCCCACTCAAGCTTAAAGGACCAGCTGGGCATTGGCTCAATAGCTTGCCAGCAGAATTAATTGGTTGTTGGGAGGACCTGGAAGCCGCATTCCTTGATAACTTCCAGGCACATATGTGCGACCACCGACGCCGATGACCTCAGCCACATAATCCAGCAGCCGTAAGAATCGCCGCACAATTCGACACGGTTCCTAACCAAGAAAAATCAAATCGTTGATCTGTCCGGATGCAGAGGCCCTTGCAGCCTTCAAACATAACATCTGCGACGAGTGGCTAGCCCGGCACCTAGGACAGGAAAAGCCGAAATCCATGGCAGCCCTCACCACACTCATGACCCACTTTTTCGCGGGAGAAGACAGCTGGCTAGCTCATAGTAACAACTTGACCAAAAACCCTGGTAGTTCGGATACCAAGGACAGCAATGGCAGGTCGCGTCGCATTAAGAATGCGCCGCATTAGCGCGATAATGATGAAGATACGGCAGTCAATGCCGGATTCGTGAGGCTCCAAACCCGTCCACGAAGAAGCCATTCAAAAGAAATACCTAGGGCCCGCCCAACTTGGACCGAATACTCGATCGCTTGTGCCGTATACATGGCACCCTCAAAACCAGCCAATCACACCAACAGGCATTGTTGGGTGTTCAAGCAAGCAAGTTAAGTGTCAACTCAATGACAAGGGGCTGCATAGCGATGACGCAGGAAGAGCCCCGCCACGAACAATAGAGGAAAGAAGGGCTTTCCCACACAAGTGCGGACGGTGAACATGATATACGCAACCCACATACCCAAAAGGGAGTGGAAGAGTGCACTAAGGGACGTATATGCGATGGAGCGAGTCGCCCCAAAGTTCAACCCATGGTCTTCCTGCCCGATCACCTTCGATCAAAGGGACCACCCTACTAGCATTCGTCACGGCGGTTTCGCCACATTGGTTCTTGACCCAATTATTAACGGATTTCACCTCACCAGAGTCCTCGATGGATTCGGTAGCAGCCTGAACCTGCTTTATCGGATACAAGGCGCAAATGGGCATAGACCCTCAAGGATTGAACCTACAAAGACGACCTTTAAGGCGCCATACCGGTGTAGAGGCCAATTGTAGAGGCTCGTTACACTCGAAGTGGTCTTCGGATCCCCGGATAACTTCCTAAGCGAAGAGTTAATCTTCGACATAGTCCTGCTCCGCAGCAGTTATCACGCGATCGCTCGGACGAACCGCATTTGCAAAGTTCAATGCGGTGCCGCACTACGATACCTCAAGCTCAAGATGCCAGGCCTCGAGGAGTAATCACGGTCAATGGAAACACCGAACGCCTTCCAAATGGAGGAGCACACGCGGCCCTCGCCAAGGAGGTGCAAAGCAGCCTCTCACAGCAATTCTCGAGTCCGCCACTAAACGTCCGGACACTATCAAGCGCTACCGATTAACCTACAACAAGACCGCCTGGCACGATTCAAGCACGCCAGAGTAATCCGCCCAACTCCAGCCCCGCGAAATTATGGCCAAGATTACGCGCACATAACTACGCCCGGAGATACCATGGGCATAAGGGAGGGCACGACCACGGACGCCTGCACGCGCTCAACCGCACTAGGGGCCCCGATTGTGTCATTCTTTTCTTTTTTTTTCTTTTCTTATTTTCAGGACTCCATTTTCCGAAGTCCCGTCCCGCACTAGAATCGCCGAACTCACGATGCAACAGCTGGGAAGCGTAAAGTTACGCCGAGTGTTCAGTGGTCTCTATTACGAGCATTATACCTGTTTTACATACCATCCTCAGCTTACCCCTCGAGGGGACATGTTAAATAGTCCCATCCCTTGCTTATCGCACTATTTGTATCGCTCGCTTTCATTGCAGTTCCCTTTTTAATAAAAAATACATAGCTTTTGCCTATTATTGTACTCCTTTTTTCATCTATATATATGTTTATTTCATGACATGTTGCACCCGTACACTTTGGTACGGCCAATACACTAGGGGCTTAAGTACCCTAAAAGTATGGTGTGATAAGTCCGAACACTTCCACAAGTGCGGCACCCCGAACTTATAGCATTATATGCATCGGTCTCAATCATGTCTTGGGTCAATAGTTGGGTTTGCCTGCCCTATGTTTTGGTACCTTACGTTCCGTTATATCGGCTAAGGTAGCACTAGGAGAACCACTGCGATTGTGCCCGGTTGAGCTGGGTTGAGCACCGCAGTGGAGAAAGCTAAAACTGACCGTCATGATAGGGCGAGAGCCGGTCGCTGTTCGAGAGGTTCTTTCGGGTCCCTAAAGACTTATGCCGCTTAGAGCGAGGAACCGCATTGTCCGGCCAAGGCGTGATAGCGCCTCGAACTCGGTCTTCCGAATACTAGGGGCTTCACGAAATTTAAAATTATAGAATTCTATGGCTAAGGAGAGTGTTCAAGCATTATAAGTTCGGTTGCCTTTGTTCGCTATGCTGAGCGCCTCGATGGACCCAAGAATGGGAACAAGAGCCCTCAAGTTTATCCCCAACACCCAAAGACTCGTGGCATGGGGGCTGAAGCCAACGACTTGCCATCTCTCAAATTTTATAAACGGCGCACATAAGGTAATATTTTAAATTAATAAGCGTTGCTTTAGCGATATGAACAAGTTTTCAGCGACAGGATAACAAATGCGAGTGTATTCAAAATTACATCTTTGGAGCACTCATCCGCTATATGGCGGGCACTCTTCAGAGGCCCTCATAGTACATTTCGGCGCAGCAATGCTCCTTGCCCTTCGTGGCCCGTCTGGCCACAAGCTTCTCCAAGATCATGCTTGCCCCAAAGGCACTTTAGCATGGGCAGGTGTCGGCGTTCGGGAACGGGGTCCCCCAGACTTGCTCGCTCATGGCTCGCGGGCGTGGCTCAAGGAGGCCCAGACGCCCAACTTCATCAACGCAAGCTCAAGACCTCGCGAGGGGGCTGGACTGGGCGGGACGACAAGGAGCTTCCTCGCAGCGGCCTCGCCAGGCTGGCTCATGAGGAGGCGGAGAGTTCAAGGCAGGGTACCTCGCGAGGTGCCCATGACGTAAGCCATGACGCACCGAGGGCGCCATCGGGCGCCAGCCCACTGCAGTGTCCTCCTTTCCTCTTTGGTGCAAAGGGAGCAAGCGAGGCGAGAGCATCAAGCAAAGGCATCCGTCATGCAATAAGACCAAGACCAGCCCAACGGCTGGAAGGGAGTCATCGGGAGCCCAAGCAAAGGCCATCACCAGAGCCTTTGGCAAAGCGAGGACCAACTTTAGTCGATAAGTGTACCCGCTGTTCCCTTCAAATGGCTAATTGTTGGCGCCTCTTCCGCCAATATTTGGGAAGAGGCCTGTGGCCTTCGCCATAAATAGGAGTAGCCACCCCCAAGGCGAGGGATCTGGAATCCTCATCAAGAAACCAGTAGCTAGAGCGACTGAACACCACCTAGCAGTTCATCACACCCGCCAAGAACAGATCCTCGCGAGGCTGTTCTCCCTTGTATTGTTCCTCATCAGCCCAAGAGGCAATCCACCACACCACACACTGGAGTAGGGTATTACACCACAATGGTGGCCTGAACCAGTATAGTAGTTTAGGGGTGCGCCGGAACTTGTGCTGCCCCGTTTAGTAGTTTAGGTCCCAGCGATTCGGCGAGGTGCGAGACGGTGGAGGGTTCGATCTCCGCACGCACCCCATTGTTCGAACCTCAAGGGTCTGCCAGAACCTGAAATCCGACATTTGGCGCGCCAGGTAGGGGTGCGCCGGAATCTGCCTTCCGTCAGCTCGCTCTTCCTCGACCACCGCAACTATGTTCGACGCTGCCGGGTCACGCTGAGCGACGAGCCACCTCGCCTCCCATGTCGCCCGGACAGCTTCCGATGGCGGGCGCCTCGCTGCTCCTCACCGCCGCTGTCAACACCGCCACCAGCCCGGCAGGGAACGGGCAGCAAGCATCGCCCTTACACTCTCGGCGACCCTGGGAGGAGCCGCCAGAAGCTTGTCACCCGCCTGTCGCGGCCGGTTCTCCGGTCAGAAGGCCCTCCCGGGCGTTCCGCAGCGCCGCCCCAACCGCCATGTCAAGGCATTCGCGTCCGCTGGGTCGCGCCGCCCACGCTGCGGGGCTCCCTCGGCCGGACGGAGCCGCCGCCGGGCTGACCTTCGACTCGGGACCGCCCCACCAACTGGCCGCTCGGTGCGCTCCCCATGCTTTGCACACCCACCATATGCCAGGTTGCCGCCACCAGACCCTCATCGACGGTGGCGCCGCCTCAACGCATTTCGGCCGAGGCCTTCAACCTCCTTCAGATACCCAGGAGCGGCAGCAGCCAGCCGCCTTTTTCGGGCGAGGAGGAGGGTCATCCAGTCCTTTGGGCAATCCGCCCCGTGACCTTTCGCACTCACGACAACTTCCGCACGGAACTGGTCGACTTTGACATCGCCCCCATCAGCCTCCCCTACAATGCCATCCTTGGCTATCCAGCACTGGCCAAATTCATGGCCGCGACCCACCTGGGGTACAACCTCATGAAGATGCCCGGAGCAGCAAGGCCCTCACCGCGTCCGGGATACCGGCAAGGTGCGCTATGAAGCCGGGCTCACTCAAGACGGCGGCCGCGGTGCAGCCCGCTGATGCAGAAGCCCTCAAGCCCAAGGGGGCTGCGCCGACCAAGAAGAAGCAGTTGTTCACTCAAGACAAGGCGGAGACCAAGCAGATACCTGTCGACGAGGACGGGTCCACAGACGCCACCTTCACCATAGGCGCCAACTTCGAGCCCTAACAGGAGGAAGCCCCGGTCAAGGTCCCACGGCGTAACAAGAAGGTGTTCGCCGGGAGCCCGATCAGCAAGCGGAATCCCACAGGCGAATCGAGCACCACCTCAACGCAGCCCCAACGTGTGTCCCGTGGAAGCGTATACGATAAGGCAGTCCACCGAAAAGCATGCTTTCATCGTCTAAGAGACCCGCAAGCTAGAAGCCATGGGGTCATTCGCGAGGTCCAATACCCAGATTGGCTGGCCAACCCTGTGGTGGTGCTAAAGAAGGAGGAAAGGAGCGATGTGTGTCGACTTCACCAACCTCAACAAAGCATGCCCAAGATCCGCCTGCTCCCTCAAGATCGACCAGATCATCGATTCCACCGCCGAGTGTGACCTGTTATGCTTTTGGACGCCTTTTCCGGTATCACCAGATCAAGATGGCGGTGGAAGACGTGGAAAAGACGGCCTTCTTAACCCCGTGTGGAGTGTACTTCTATACATGCATGCCATTCTGGCTGCGCAACGCGGGGCAACCTTCCAAATGGCTCATGCACATCACCTTGGGCCCACAGCTCGAAGAATGTGGAGGCTTACGCCGACGACATCGTGGTGAAGTCTCATGAGGCCAAGACCTTGATACAAGACCTGGAGGAGACCTTCACGAGCCTCAACGCAGTGAGCCCGCGACTCAACCCGAGAAGTGTGTGTTTGGAGTTCCCTCGGGCAAGCTCCGGGTTTCCTCGTGTCCCACCGAGGCATCGAGGCCAACCCAAAAAAGGTCAAGGCAGTTGAGGACATGAGCCCACCAAAGACCCTGAGGGAAATGCAGAAGCTCACGGGCGCCAGAACGGCGCTGGGCTGTTTCATCTCCCGATTAGGGGAGCAGGCGCTTTTCTTCCACTGATGAAGAAAAGGGCCCTTCGAATGGATCAAGAGGCCGACAAAGCGCCCAAGACCTCAAGAGGTACCTGACCAGCACTCCAGTGATGGTGGCCCCACGCCTCGGAGCCCTTGGTACTTCCTGCCCGCCACTCCCTACTCGCTAGCGCAGCCCTGGTGGCACTTAGGGAAGAGCGCCTTAAGACCATGGGCGGCCACCCGAGCTAAGGCAAGGCCGAGTCAAGGAAGTCGAGAAGCCAGCACCGAATGGAAGAAGATCAGCCGTCACAAAGCAGAAAGCACACCAAAGGGGAGAGGCCCCCATCCAAGCACCCAGCCTCAAGGCGCCACCTCTGGAGGCACCACAGCTTCGGAAGACGCCACCAGCACCGACGCCCCAGCCTTGTCGAGCACCCGTGTACTTCACAAGACAAGATGTTATGGGATGCGAGGGCACGGTACCCCATGCCGCAGAAGCCCTCCTCGCTGTTGGTGGCTTCAGCAAGCTACTGCACTACTTCCGTGGTCATCCAATCAAGGTTGTCTCGCATACCCCCGGAGAGGGTGCTCGTAAGCCCCAACTCGCCGGAAGGGTCACCGAGTGGAATTGAGTTGCAAGCATTCCAGCTCGAGTTCAAAGACAACCAGAGTCATCAAGGGGCCCGCTGGTAGATGTCGTGGGTCGAATGGACAAGCACCGGCCTCAGGGCCGGCGAGGATCGATCCTCTCCCAGTGAAGCGGTTACCGTAAGGTTGGGTCATGTACTCGGCCAGAGCGTGCTTCTGACACAGGCACCGGGCTGGGGCAAGTGCTCATATCTCCCGCCAGACAAGCTCTACTATGTCGCGCAGCTCGCTTCCAAAGATGGCGAGAAGGTCTCCAACAATATAGCAGAATACGAGGGGCTGATATCGGTCTGAAGGCTGTCGCTGCCCCGGGGTGAAGCGCCTACCATCAAGGGCTTACTCGCAGCTCCTCGCCAATTTCTCCAACAAGGTGTACGAGCCAAGAGATGAACACATGGAGGCCTACCTTATGGACGTCCAAGGATGGAGAAACAGTTCGGGCGATTGAGCTACAAAGACGCGTCCCAAGGCACCAATCAAGAGGCCGACGACATCGCCAAACGAGCCTCCAGAGATTACCCCAGAGCCGGGCGCCTTTGAGGAACAACTCTTCAAGCCCTCAGCCCTGCGCCGTTATCAAGCACAAGACAGCCTCGGGAGGAGCTCCCTCAGCCACCTGCCTTGGGAGCCCCAGCCTGTGGCCCGGCCTCAGGAGCACGCCTGCTCCTCACGATGGAACCTCAAGAGGGATGCTGGATCATGGAGCTCAAGAGTTACTTAACACATGGAACTTTGCCATAGAAGGAGGAGGAGGCAGAGCGTGTGGCGCGGCAAGCCACGACATACAGCATCATGGATGGAGAGCTCTAGCGGAAACGACCGAACGACGTGTCCCTGCGCTGCATCACCAGGGAACAGGGGAAGGAACTGCTGGCAGATATACATGGCGGAAATTGTGGGCACCATTCGTCGTCACGGGCCCTCGCCGCAAGGCGCTCAAGCAGCGTTTTATTGGCCCATCGCGCCAATGACGCTGTTGAAATCGTGAAGGCTTGCGAGGCTTGCCAATTCCATGCCAAGCAGATCCACCAGCCAGCAGAGGTTCGCAAACCATCCCCCCTCACTTGGGCATTCGCGTCTGGGGCTGGACATCCTCGGCCCTTTCCTCGGGCGCCAGGGGGCTATCGCTACTTACGCCGCTGCGGACAAATTCACCAAGTGGGCCGAAGTCGAGGCCATCCGCACCATCCCCGCTGGTTCTGCGGTCAAGTTCATCAAGGGCATCGTGAGCCGGTTTGGAGTGCCGAACCGCATCATCACCGACAACGGTTCGTAGTTCACCAGTAACCTTTTTAAAACGTACTGCGCTAACCTTGGGACGCAGATATGCTACGCTTCGGTGGCGCACCCCCGCAGCTACGGACAGGCCGAGCGGGCCAACGCAGAGGTCCTGAGAGGCCTCAAGACCAGGACGTTCAAGAAGAAACTGGAGGCCTGCGGCAGAGGCTGGTATGACGAGCTTCCGTCCGTGCAGTGGTCCATCCGCACAACCGCGACCAAGCCAACTGGGGAGACCCCCTTCTTCCTGGTCTACGGAGCCGAACCGGTCCTCCCTCACGAGGTCAAACGTCGATCCGCACGGGTCCTGACGTTCGATGAAACGCTGTAGGACGCCATGCGGGGGACGGCCCTCGTGCTGGGGGAGGAGCGCCGACGAGAAGCTGCGCTGTGAGCGGCAAGGTACCAGCAGGCACTCCGGCGATACCACTGCCGCTACATCCGCCCCAGAACTCTTGAGGTAGGGGACCTCGTGCTCCGACGGGTCCTCTCCAGGGAGGGACTGCATAAGCTCTCTCTCATGTGGGAGGGCCCGTTCAAGGTTGTTCATGTTTCCAGCCCCGACCAGGCGCTTGAGACTCAAGAGGGAGCACCTATACAGATCAAGGGAACATCCAAAGACCTCCGGAGGTTTTACCCCTAAAAAGGCCCGTGCCCGTGAAGAAGGCAAATGCCTGTGAAGCCTATTCTTTTGGAAAAGGCCCAAAGGCTCAAGAAGGTGAATGCCGTGTGAAGCTCATTCTTTTTGAAAAGGCCCAAGGTTCGTGAAGAAGGCGAATGCCCGTGAAGCTCATTCTTTTGGAAAAGGCCCAATGCTCGTGAAGAAGGCCAATGCCTGTGAAGCTCATTCTTTTGGGAAAGGCCCAAGGTTCGTGGAAGAAGGCGAAGCCCGTGAAGCTCATTCTTTTGGAAAAGGCCCAGTCCTGTGAAGAAGGCGAACGCATGTGAAGCTGCTGCTCGAAAGGGCCCGAGCCCGAAGAGGGCTAACGCCTGCGTGAAGCTCGCTTCCTGTAAGAAAGGCCCGAGCCTGTGAAGAAGGCCAACTCGTGAAGCTACCAGACGTGACACTGCCACGTAATAATGAGTTGGGGATGTACACGCCTGAGTCTCGTCAGGAGTGCCGCCCAGCCCCGGGCTCCCTCCCATGCCCAAAGGGCAGGACTTAGCTCATACCTGGTGAGAAGACGTCAAGACTAGACTAGGTGCCGGACGCGCTTTTCATTTGCTTTCTGCAGTTGACTAGTTATTTCCATTTGGAGTTTTTATCGAAACTATCGCCTCTTTTGGTCCGTGGTTCTTCGATCTTTTTCGCTTCTCCTCGCTCGATTTCTCTTCGGTGGGGACTCATGAGGCGAAGCCTCGGGAGCTCCTCGCGCGAAGCCCTACCCCTATCTCTCAAGTTTTCACGGCCCTGGTCCACAACTCGAGCACCCCCTCCTAACCATGCCTCACGGGCAGCACGCCAACACGGGCTCGGATCGGTCGCCTTCAATGCCACGGCTAGGGTTCACTTGGCGTAATGGGCGATGACGTAAAGGAACAAAGATCAGATAACAAAAGGAATACAATAATTAACGGCGTTAACCTAAACGCTACCACGGGCCACACATTGTCGCTTTTTTGCGCAGGAGAAATGAAAGGAAAAGACAAAAGCAGGTGAAGACGCCTGCCGCCCTCTTGCAAGGCTCGAGCCGCTCGGAGCTCGTGGACTCCTCTCGGCTTCAAAGGCAGCGGCGAAGCGGACCTGCTGCCACCACCAAGCGCGCTGGCGGCGGGCTGGGCTGCCGCTGCCGGAAGGATCACCACCAAGAAGAGCTAGTGAAGCGTGAGGAGTCACGGCATCGCCACTACCACCAGCTGCCCTCTCCATCCACACCGGGCTGAGTCCCTCGCCGCGGTCGCCGCCTTTCGTGGCAGCACCCCACGCGGTGACCGCTCTCCCCAACACCCTCACGAGGGGTGGCGCCGCCGCATTTTGAAGTGCAGGAGCACCGGCGGCGAAGACCACGCCACAGGAGCGAACGCTCCGCCAGCCGGTCGTCGAACAGGTTCCCGTGAAAGCGCAGACCTCCAAAGAAGCCCACGGCCCGGGCCGCAGCAGCCATCCGCCTGGAGCCAGAGGCCACCCAGGGCGCCATCTGGATCTCACCCAGAGGAAGCGCGGAGCTGAAGCCGGACGCCGGACGGCTCCTCCGCCTCACCATGAACTCCGCAGCGCCAAGAGTATGGAGGCGCGGCCTCGGGGACGCCAAGGCCGGGCACGCCCGACCATGGCCAGCCGCCGTCGCCACGCTGAGAGCCTCCCCACGATCCTGGGACCGCCTGGAGGCCACGGGATGCTTGCGAGGGCGACCTCACCACGCTTAGGCGGAGGGAGGAAGACTCACCTACGGCCCTTCCCTTCTCGCGGTCGAGAACTTCCTTGGTGGAGCCATGGAGAAGAAGGAGGGACAAGAAAGGATAGATCGAAGGGCGCGCGCTGCTCTGCATTTATAGCCGGTGAAGGCCAACCGTCGGCCTCCGCGATCACCGGTAATCATGACCGACTCGCATGCGTGGACTTGTCGAATCCGGTAGTTACCGAGGCATCATGGGAAGCAAAGGCGCGCGTCCAATCAACCGCCTGCTGCCGCCAAGGTCAAGAGGCTGTTAGGGCCTGACGCTCGCAGACTTTGCCCTTTCGCCTCTCGCCGCTGTCTGGATAGCGCGGGGTCTGGCTATCACGGCGCTCGGGAACGGGGTCCCTGCATTTGCCGCGCCTGCTGCCTGCGGCATGGCTCAAGGAGGCCCAGACGCCCAACTTCATCAACGCAAGCTCAAGACCTCGCGAGGGGGCCAGACTTCGGGGCGGACGACAAGGCGCTCTCAGCGCCGCCTCGCCAGGCTGGGCTCATGAGGAGGCGGAGAGTTCAAGGCAGGTACTCGCGAGGTGCCCATGACGTAGCCATGACGACCGAGGCGCCAATCGGGCGCCAGCCTGCAAGAGTGTCCTTGTCGGTGTCAAACCGCGGATCTCGGTAGGGGTCCCGAATCAGGCGCCTAGGCGGATGGTAACAGGAGACAAGGGACATGATGTTTTACCTGTGTTCGGGCCCTCTTGATGGAGGTAAAACCTCACGCCCCGCTTGATTAATATTGATGATGTGTGTTACAAGAGGATCTACCACGAGATCAAAGAGGCTAAACCCTAGAAGCTAGCCTATGGTATGATTGTTGTTCATCCTATGGACTACAGTCCGTCCGGGTTTATATAGACACCGAGAGGGCTAGGGTTACACAAAGTCGGTTACAAAGGTAGGAGATCTACATATCCAGATCGCCAAGCTTGCCTTCCACGCCAAGGAAAGTCCCATCCGGACACGGGATGAAGTCTTCAATCTTCTATCTTCATAGTCTTGGAGTCCGCCGATGACGATAGTTCGCTATCCGGACACCCCTAGTCCGAACTCCTCAAGAGCTCCCCAAACCGGGCTTCAGCGAGATGAGTCCGGCGCAGATATTGTCTTCGGCGCTGTAAGGCGGTTCTCCTTCAAACTTCATGTTCCCGCTTAATAGTGTCCGGCTTCCATATAAATGTTATGCCCCTTGGCTTCTACGCCCAACAATGGCCTTCTTCCACGTGTCGCATTTAATGCGAAGGCTTGATATTTTTACATTTTACCCCTAGCTGCGCGAAACGAGCCGCCTATAAGAGAGGCGAGGATCTAGATCCAGCTCACACCATCCTCCATCCGCAAGTTCTCATCGAAGGGCCTCTCGACAAAATCCATTCCATCATGGATAGCCAACGCTGCCTCCTCTCGTGCTCCCAGCCCTAAGCCAGAGATTGGGGAGATGCCTGGCCCACCCAAATGAGCTAGTGGCACTCCAAACCGAGGGATATCTTCCCCAGCTTTCATGGTTCCGGTTCGAGCCGGACTAGCCACCTACAAGGGTGGAAAGTAGGCGGAGAGGCCCCAACCCTTCCAAACGGGAGCGGTATGCTTTGTCCCCTATCTAATAAGGGGACTCGGATTTCCCATACATCCGCTTTCTCCGGGCTCTAGAGTTCTACGGACTCCAGCTTCACCACCTCACGCCCGCCTCCATTTTGCACATCGCAGCTTCGTAGCTCTTGCGAGCTGTTCTTGGGCATCGAGCCCCATTTTGCGCCGTGGAAGAGATTGTTTTGTCTCGCACTCGCTCTCATGAGGGGTCGATATATCAAGTGGGCGGAGCCGAAATATGGCGCGATCGCCGGGACCGATATCTATCCGGCACTCAAGAAGGCGCCCAAAGACCGGGCTTCGGAATGGTTCTACATGGAGGACGCCTCGCCGGATCCAGTTCGATCGGCCTCCCGGAGTTCAACAATGCTCCTTGAAGAAACGCTGAGTTGGCGCCATGAGCCCTCAACGGGAAGATGATAGGAGCGCCCATTATCCGATGGGCCGGATTAGGTTATCGCCCACTCCGGATTAACCATGATTGGAGTCATGGCCACGCAGCATTATGCGAGGGTGCAGCCACCCAATATAGGGGCCACCCTATGTGGGATTTCAATGGGAAGATGACGCCACCGCTATGGCCGCAAAGGGCAAGCTCGACAGCCGATCCGCAAAGATCCCGTCCGGCTTGTACAAGGGAGAGGAGGAGGACTTCTCCGCACGAATCCATTGAATGGATTTTCTATGAATAACCCTCGAGCTGGGTAAGCGGATGTTCATCTACCCAATCCATACTTTTAAAGTTAAGTATCTTACTGTGATTTCGACGCAGAGCTGCGCCGACATGGAGGGCATACGGCCTAACTCCACAGCCCGAGGATCCGAACGATCCCTTGATCCGACTTCTACGAAGACGATCCGACATAAAGGTGGAGCTGATTGACGGGTGTTCCACCAACGTAGCATAGACATGCCCTAGTCGCCATTACGGCCGACTATCCCGGTTTGTTTCGCCTCCTGTGACTACGACCGAGGTCTGACACCATCATTTGATCCGTGGCTCACTTCTGACCATCCCATACCGATGGTGCATCGCAGAGGTGCCTTTAAGGCGGAAGTCGAACTCACGCGGCCGACCAACAAGGGTCATCCCGCCCAAAGAAAGCGGAAGAGGAGGGCGACGTGAACCAAACGCCGCCGCAATGGTACGGAGCACCGCTATTTTTAAGGGAAGGATCCCCAGAGGTATATTAATGCTCATAACTTTTCCAGAAGAGCACTCGCGGACAAAGGTCCCGGAGAGGTTGCCAATCGCCACCGCCAGCCATGCTCCAACGCATGGTCCGGAGGGGAGGCGAATACAAGGCATGAGCCGGACGCCCGACGGAGGATGCCGACAGCTGTCCGCCACCCGGCCCAAGGTGGAGAGCGCCATGAATCACATGCATCGCCGACAGCTTCTTTGTACGCTGTTTTCCTCGAGGCGCAATGCCTTTGATGCGGAACGCGCACTCCGCAAGCCGCCAAGATGGGTTAACCGTAGCCACGGAGCAGATGTGAAAGACCCACGGGTAAGTAATTTTAATAGTTATATATGCCAGAGCTCCCTGGACTTAAAATAGTTGAAATAACTGATTTAAGGATCAATTATTATGCAGGATCTTACGGAGAAGAATACCCATCTGTCCCAGAGCTCCAAGAGTGCAAGGCCCAACTTGAGGTCAAGATCGCCGCCACTGTGGGGAGCCACGAGACCCCCACTGGTAAGATGTACTTTGAAAAGATAATTATTAAACAAAGTGCGGCGTGAAAATGACAATAATATTGTAGAGGGCGCCGGACTAGATCTGGACAAGCAACAATCATCGCTGCCTAAAGGTCGGCGAGAGGGTGCTTATGAAGGTACATCAGAGAGAAACAAGCTCCAAGATGCCCACACCCAAGAAGGAGAAGAGCTGAAAGGTGTTCGCCCAGCTGTCTCGGCCCGTGAAGGAGAATCAGCGGCTTCGTCAGCGCATTTATAGTAAGTGCTTGAACAAATTCCTTTGAAAAGAAGAATTCGGCGAGGAAGTTGATTGACGTAATATGTCTTTAGGTGTGCTCACAGTGTCGCCTCATGAGGAAATGCCTAGGTCAACGGGTGACCAACTTCCCGAGCTGGTGCAATTGCTCGAACGTGTTCGCAAGCCGGCGAGTGGCGCTGCTCATGCTTTATGTCCATCCTCTCCCTACTCGAGGGCCTTGGTGAGCTTGCTGAGAAGCTTCAGGGAGCACGGCGACGCCTCCGTTTGTGGAAGATATCGGCCTGCCGTTAGGGCGCTAGGGAGGCCTGGGCTATGGTGAAGACACGTTACCCGGCTGACCCAAACCACATGGCCGAGGTCGGACCCAGGGGCCTGATGGGAAGGAGATCCTGTGAGTTGATGTACGCCAAGTAGAACTGGTCACAAATATTCCCAACAGGATCAGAATTAGACAGCATGTTAGATGGGATTGAGGAGGAGTACAATCAGTGGTTTGACGATGTAATTTGAAATGACATGTAAAATGCCTTCTAGCCGAATTGTAGATCATTTGTCTTAAGTGGACCGCTTCGCTTCAACCTCGGGACCCAACAGTTCTGAGTGTGTCCGAATACCCTTTGCGGTTATAAAAGAACCGGGGCATGTATGGAGACAAGGCGCTGGGTCATAATTACTTTACCGCATAAGTGCCCAACTAGTTATGTTATATTACATGGTTAGTAAGAAACATCTTCCAGGAGAATAGTTCCGTATGGGTTCCTTTCCCCGGAGGCATGCCCTAAATTGCATCCCGGACTGTGAAAATAGCAGAAAAAGCATCCGGGGCAGATAAATAAGTAAGTAATAAATCATCTTTCAAGTCACCGATCAATATTCTCTTAAGAACGCTAGCTGCTTCACCCGCATCCGAGGTACACATCCGGCTGACCCGCAAGAGTAATCGCAGAGGTGCTCCCTTTACCTCCTAGCCAACAGCCGGGAACGAGGGGTAAGCACAGAGCCGCAACCCAGCTTGGCCAAAACTTAAGTCATATCGATGCATACGATGGTGAATAAAAGGTACATGCGAAGTATGACACATGTATTGGGCATGAAGCCCGTGATGAATAAGCTTCATAAATAAGCCCTCGTATAATGAGTGCCAGTGAGCACATCAAGTGTAAAAGTAACGGCGCAAATCAGCCTATAAAAAGGTATTGAAAAAATAAAGTGGGAAGAAGGAGAAGGACAAGAGGCAGTAAAAATATAAAATGGTGGACGGGGAGTGAGATTTAACCCGAGTCCGGGCGTTAGGCGAGAATCTTCGAGACGGCTATGCTCCATGGGTTTGGCTCGAGTCGGTTGTCGATGCGTTACATAGACGGTAGGTCCGCCGTCAGACTTGGCCGATGATGAAGGGACCTTCCCACTTGGGCTTAAGTTTGTCCTTTTTCTTGTCCTAAGCAAGCGAGAACAAGTTCGCCAACATTGTAAGTTTTGGCCCTGCATTTCTCTACTTTGATATCTTCGAGCTCTCACGCCGATAAAATGCGGAATGAGCCTTGGCCACGCCCCGCCTCCTCCTCTAAGGCGTCCAAACTGTCCTGCCGATCCAACTCGCTTCTCTTTCTTCGTACATGCGCACACGAGGTGAGTCATGAATATATCGCAGGGAAGAACTGCCTCAGCGCGATACCATGAAAAATGGTGTGAATCCAAAGAGTTCGGTTTGGCGTGGTCCGCAGCCCCTAGAGTACGTAGAGTCGAAGCTCCTCTACCCAAAGGCGTGTTAGATTCCTTGACGGACCGCACTAGTCTGGGTTTGATGCCGCCATGATTAGACCATTTGCTCGCCGACTTGACCGCTGGTTTGGGGGGTGATAGACTGAAGTGTAATCGAGCTTGATGCCCATGTTTTTGCAATCAAGTTTAACCACGGGGCCGTGAAGTTCGTGTCGCTATCAGTGATGATGCTGTGGGGGACGCCAAAACGGTGTACTACCCCGGATATGAAGTCTATCACCGTCCGGATTCTGCCGCTTTTAACCGCTTGGCCTCAATACATTTGGTGAATTTATCCACCATGACCAATAAGTATTTGTGCTTGTGGGTTCCCTTTAAGGGGTCCAACCATGTCAAGCCCCTGCACCTGCGAACGCCGTAATGGGTATAGTTTTGAGGGCGGTGGGTGGCATGTGGCTCGATAAGCAAAGAGCTGGCAACCGACGCATCGCTGGACTAAGTCTCGAAAGATCCGCCCGAGCTGTCGGCCAATAAAATCCTGTACGGAAGGCCTTGCCTTACAAGGCCCGGGCTGCAGCGTGGTGCCCGCCGAGTCCGCGTGAATTTCAGCCAGGAGATTTCGCCTTCCTCTTTGGAGATACACCTTTGAAGGACCTCGTTGTGCTTTTCTTATAAAGTTCTCCTCATGGACCTTGTGGGCTTTAGATCGCCGAACTATGCAATGGGCCTCATTTTGGTCTTCGGAAGTTCTCGCCGCATTAAGTAGGCTAGGAATGGTTCTGTCCACGGGCAATTACTGCCATTATTTCGTGAGTCAAGGTGTTATTTCATTGGCTGAGCCACCGATTGTTTCGTAATGATCTGAGTTAGGTGATGCAGCTTGTTCGGATTGTTATTTCCTAACTTCTCTTCCCATAATACGGATGGCTTAAAGAGTTGTTCCAGGAAGATGTTTGGAGGGATTTGTCTGCTTTCTACGATGCGTGCTAACACGCTCCGCTGCCGGGTTATTATCCCGGCTACATGGTGGAATTCGAGTCCTTCGAACCGAGCTGACATTTTTAGGATGGCTTTACGGTAAGCTGCCATTTTTGGATCTTTTACGCCAAAGTTCCATTTACTTGGGATATTGCAAGGTTTGAATCCTCACAAGACCTTGTAACGCCTCGATGCGGCAGCGTATATCTCCCACGTGTCGGCACGACTTAGAGGCATAACCGCATTGAAAGTAATGTCGCAAGTGAAGTAATCTTCACACAACCCATGTAATACATAAGGGAAAGAGATACATAGTTGGCTTACAATCGCCACTTCACACAATACATGAGTAAAACATTACATCATACAGATACAATCAAGGTCCCACTACGGAACCAAAATAAAAGAAGACTACCCCAAATGCTACACAGATCCCCGATCGTCCCAACTGGGCTCCACTATCGATCAACTGAAACGAAACAACACAAAGAACAAGATCTCCATCGAAGCCTCCTCCTGAGCTCAGGTGCGCCACCGCACGGGTTTCATTGGCACCGCAAACTGGTTTTGAAGAATCTGTGAGTCACTTGGACTCAGCAATCTCACACCCGCTGAGATCAAGACTATTTAAGCGTAAAGGTAGGACAGGGTAGTAAGGTGGAGCTGCAGCAAGTTTACTCAGCATATATGGTGGCTACATACGCAAATGAGAGCGCAGAAGAGAAGGCAAAAGCACGGTCGAACAACTATGATCAAGAAGTGATCCTGAAACTACTTACGCCAAACATAACTCCAACATCAGTGTTCACTTCCCT
>JAHIAM010000071.1:0-23481 GCA_021605205.1 Aegilops longissima | reverse complement strand
TGTGGAAAAGTGGTGGTAGGAGTTGCAAAATTGTCCCTAAGCAATTGACTACTTTACTAGACCGATAGCAAGTATCATCCGGGAGAGGCCACTACTAGCATGTCATCCCTTACTTGGAATTCTATGCACTTATGATTGAACTACTAGCAAGCATCCGCAACTACTAATGTTCATTAAGGTAAAACCCAACCATAGCATTAAGATATATTGGTCCCCTTCAATCCCGTATGCATCAATTTCTATGCTAGGTTGAAGCTTCACACTCTTGCCCTCCAATACATAGTCCTATCAACATACAACTAACCCTATGGTGTGATCCACGCTACCATATGATGGGCACCAAAGGACAGCAACATAACCACAAGCAAATTAAATCAATCATAGCAATTCATCAACCACCGATAGGACAACGAAAATCTACTTAGACATCATAGGATGGCAACACATCATTGGATAATAATATGAAGCATAAAGCACCATGTTCAAGTAGAGGGTACAGCGGTTGGGGGAGTGGACCGCTGTAGATAGAGGGGGAGGTGATGGAGGTGTTGGTGAAGATGACGGCGTGTTGGTGAAGATCGCGGTGATGATGATGGCTCCTGCAGCGCCCCGGCCACCGGGAAGCAAGGGGAGAGAGCCCCTTCTTCTTCTTTCTTTCCTTGACCTTCTCCCTAGATGGGAGAAGGGTTTCTCCGTCCTTGGCTCTATGGCGGAGGGGCGAGAGCCCTCCGAGATTGGATCTATCTCTGCTTCGCTGTTCTCGCTCGCCATGTTTCACCGCTTCGTATATATGGAGATCCAGAATTTCGATTGGCCTGAAACCTTCGCGTGATTTTTTCCAATATTAGCTTTCTGCGCAAAAGAAGAGCGCCAACTCGCCTTACGGTGGGCTCATTAGAAGGCTACCGCCTGCGTGACCACCTCGCACCGTTCGCGTGATTTTTCCTTCCATATTTTCCAAAAATAAGCTCCGTCTGCTTTTATCCCGCTTTGACCCGCTTGATATGGATATTCTGCAAAACCAAAACATGCAATGTACAGAACCGAATCGGCAATCGGATCAATATGTTAGTCCCAAAAATAGTATAAAAAGTTGCCAAAAGTATATGGAAGTTGTAGAATATTGGCATGGAACAATAAAAATTATAGATACGACGGAGACGATCAACATCCCCAAGCTTAATTCCTGCTCGCCCCTAGTAGGTAAATGATAAAAAGATAATTTTTGATGTGGAATGCTACCTAGCATAATCTTGATCATATGTCTAATCCTGGCATGAATATTAAGACACGAGTTATTCAAAGCAATAGTCTATCATTTGACATAAAAATAATAATACTTCAAGCATACCAACCAAGCAATTATGTTTTATTGAAATAACATAGCCAAAGAAAGCTCATCCCTACAAAATCATATAGTCTGGCTATGCTCCATCTTCACCACACAAAATATTCACATCATGCACAACCCCGATGACAAGCCAAGCAATTGTTTCATACTTTTGACGTTCTCAAACCTTTTCAACTTTCACGCAATACATGAGCGTGAGCCATGGACATAGCACTATAGTTGGAATAGAATATGATGATGGGGGTTATGTGGAGAAGACAAAAAAAGAGAAAGTCTCACATCGATGCGGCTAATCAACGGGCTATGGAGATGCCCATCAATTGATGTCAATGCGAGGAGTAGGGATTGCCATGCAACGGATGCACTAAGAGCTATAAGTGTATGAAAGCTCAACAAAAGAAACTAAGTGGGTGTGCATCCAACTTGCTTGCTCACGAAGACCTAGGGCATTTTGAGGAAGCCCATCGTTGGAATATACAAGCCAAGTTCTATAATGAAAAATCCCACTAGTATATGAAAGTGACAACATAGATGTCGGATTTCGGTTCCGCACCTTTGAGGTTCAACACCGGGTGCGCGCGGAGATCCAACCTTCCACCGCCTCACACCTCGCCAATCGCTGGGACCTAAACTACTAAACGGAACAGACAAGAGACACGAGATTTATATCTGGTTCGGCCACCATTGTGGTGTAATACCTTACCCAAAGGTGTGGTGGGTGGATTGCCTCTGGGCTGATGAGGAACATACAAGGAAGAACAGCCTCATGAGGGTCTCTGCTTCTGGCGGGTGCGATGAACTGCTAGGTGGTGTTCAACCGCCTAGCTACCGGTTTCTTGATGAGGATTCGGATCAAGCTCCTCTTTGGGGTGGCTACTCCTATTTATAGGCGAAGGCCCCGGCCTCTTCCCAAATATTGAGCGGAAGGGCGCCAACAATTGGCCATTTTGAAGGGGAACAGCGGGTACACTTATCCTCGACTAAAGTTGGTCCTCGCCGCCAAAGGCTCGTGATGACGCTGGGCTCCACGATGACTCCTTTCTAGCCATTGGGCTGGTCTTGGTCTTGTTGCAACCAAACGGATGCCTTTGCTTGATGCTCGCCGCTTCTTGCTCCCTTTGCACCAAAGAGGAAAGGAGGACACTCAGGCGGGCGCCAGACCGGGCGCCTTGGTCGCCATGGCTTGCGCCATGGGCACCTCACGAGGTACCCCGCTTGAACTCTCCGCCTCCTCATGAGCCATCCCGACGAGGCCGCGCTCGAGGAAGCTCCTTGTCGCCCGCCTCATGAGGCTTGGCCCTCGCGAGGGTCTTGAGCTTGTGTTGATGAAGATGGGCCGGCTGGGCCTCCTTCGAGCCACGCCAGCAGCCGCAGTGTGCAAGTCTGGGACCCCTGCTTCTGAACGCCGACAAGAGCTCCCCGGCCCACGGCGCGCCTCAACATGGCCGAGCAGAGAGGCGAAAAGGCGAGGCGAAGCGCCACGGGCCCTAATAGCTCATGGCCTTGGGCGCCAAGATGGCGGTTGATTGACGCGGCGCTCAAGAATCAAGTGAGTTGATAACAGAGCGGCATCTTCCTTGCCTCCTTTACTTTCTCCAGCTTGCTGCTCGATCCCTTTCTTGCGCCTCCTCTCGCTTCCAAGATCTTCAGATCCACTCCACCTGCGCTTCTAGCCAAATATGGCGCCGCCAAGCCCCGGCCGAGCTTGGTACTCTCCCGCCTTTGACCCGCTAATGTGTCAGGGCGAGCTCACTGGTGCGCCGGATGGCGGAGGCGCAGGAGTCAACGGAACGGAGGCGCTCAAGGTCGGGCTCTTCCGCCTCGAGGGTCGGGGAGTACCTTCTACCCGCTCTTCGTGAGCGCCATCATTGCTGGTCCTGTGCCTCCTTTTTCGAAGTTCTTCTTCTCCGCCCTCCGTCACTACAACATTCAAGCTCGCACCTCCATCCCAACTCCGCCCTTCTTCCTCGCAATCTTCGCCTACTATTGTGAGGCCCATGTTGGGGTGAAGCCCTTGTGGCCTTGTTGCGCCACTATTTCTCCCTCCGAACCTCCCTGGTTCCGCCACAGAGCGCGAAGCCATCGTGACACGGCGGAGCCATCGCCATTTCAAACCCCGGGAAGCGGATTGAGGGCTTCAGAGCAGTGGGTCTTGTGGATGCCGGGCGATCCACCTCGGCTGATCCTGCCCACGGAGCACCCCGCGAGCTTCACGACTGGTCCCGAGTGGAGCTTCGATCCCCGCGCGGCCGGTGCCGAGAAGATGGACGCAGATCAAGCCGCCACGCGGGGCGGGCGGCGGCTTGACCGCAAGGCCGCCCGAGGGAGTTCCCTGAGCATCAACTGCCCGCTTCATCAAGATTGCCTCGGCGTGGAGGCCTCACTGAGCCCCGTGGTCCCGCCGACGAGGATCCGGCGGCGGTCCTCCAGCCCTTGGTTGGGGGCGTGGCGAGATCGAGGGCGCCTCACCCTTTGTTCCTTCATGAGGATTGGGAGAAGGTAGTGGGGCCCATGCCTGTCTTCAATGGGGACGGGCCTGCCTCTGGAGGCTCCGGAGGACCTGTGGACGGTCCTCCGCCGACTCCAGCAAGAGGTGGAGGAAAGAGAGCCGGAGAGGGGGTTGATCTGGGAGGAGTCAAGGGCCTCCTCCGGGCGCAGTCCCTGCACTCTCCGCCTCCCCAGAGTGACGACGACGAGGATGAGGATGAGCAGGAGGCGAAGCCCGCCCCGATCCCGGGAAGGACCGGACTGGCTGGTCCTCATGGGTCCGCCTGCCCCGGGCGATCCGCAGACGCGCCTCCCGCCTCCCGGCCCCTTGAAGCTGATCCTCAGCCGCTCTGGCTTCAAGTATGGCCGGAGGTTGCTCGAGCTCGTGAGCGGCGACCAGAAGTGCTTGATTCTTGTTTTATTCTTGCTTTGTCACCGAGGCTTGATATCTCAGATCTCTTGGCTAGGCTGGCGCCGCGGGCGAAGAAGCTCAAGGGGCCCCGAGGCCCATCCGTGGCAGCGCCTCCGCCCGAGAAAGAAGGCGATGGCAAGACATGGGCCTCCCGCCCGACCATCCTCACGAGGTCGGGCGGAGCTGGCCGGGCGAAGCCCAGCCCCCATGGCCCAAGCGACTCCGAGGTGCTCTTGCTCGATGCCGCCGCCATAGCTGTTGGGGCGCAGCAGTCCCGGCCACGATATTGTGGTTACGCAGCCGCCTTCTCCTCCTACTCCACCAACCGCTGCTCCTCCGACTCCTCCCATCGATCGCGGCTGCTGCTGAATTGGACCGCCTCGCGGCAGATCTTCGGGCGCCACCTCGCCTCGATGGCTGGGCGCTTGAGCTGGCCTCGCTGATTCGCCCGACGCTTAGATTCGGCGGCGCTGGTCCAGGCCTCGACGGCTTGCGACGAGGAGAAGCAGGCTGTCCGTGAGGCGAAGATTTCCCGCGATGCTGCCCTGGGGGAGGCAGCTAGCATCCAAGGTCGCCATGAGACGCTGGAGAGCGAGCTGAAGGGCCTGCAGAACCAGCTTGCCGAGGGGGCCCGCCTCCGCCAGGAGCAGGAGGAAAGCATGAAGGCTCGCGAGGCGGCCGTCAAGGACCGGGAGGACAGGCTCAAGAAGCGCCGCGACCGCCTAGGCGCGCTGGAGCAGGAGCTGGAGGCGAGGAAGGTCGAGCTAGACGACAAGGCGCTGGTTCTGCAGAAGATCGCGGGCCTTCACGGATATGGAGGTGAAGGCTCGCTTTGTCAAGACGCGACGACAGCCGCCCGGAGAGTCCGCCGCCGGCGCCGAGGATGGTCCCGCCAAGCTGCTTCCCTTCCTGGTTCGCGCTTGAAGATGTCACCTTGGTTTTGGCCCCACGGCCGAGGCCGAGGCGCGTGTCTTGTCTTCGCGCGGCACCGACGCTGGTCCTCACCCACATCTACCTTCGTGATCCCAGCCGCCGACCGACAGCTCGCTGAGCCAAGCAAGCGGCGAAGCATGCAGCTGCCACGCCGAGGCTGTGAAGGGTCGCGGAGGCTCTGCTGGGAAGTTCCGGCCTCAGCACCAAGCCAAGCGAGGCGCCGCCGCCTTGCTGCCCACGAGGCGAACCCACCACACGCTGCCCACCGCCGACAAGTGACCTGCCAGGCTCCTGTCCCCGCTTTTAATTCCTCACATGTATCATGCCTCGGGAGGCGCTTAAACTTGCATTTGGTATTGCGATAACAAAGTGGACTGTAATATTTGCTTTTGAATTCCTTGAAATTTGCGCTTCCTACTTGCTTATGTTCTACGCCGCAGAGCCCGCCTCACAGATACCTCAGCCGCCGTTAGCCCCGACCGAAACCAGGACGGACCAAGGAGTGAGGGGCTACGTGACAAGTTAGGCTCCTGAGTCGCGATGCTCAGAGTCCCCTTGGCGCATTTAACAGCAAGTAGGGAGGTGAGACGCGGGCGGATCTACCGCTCTACGCCTGCAGAGCCCGCCTCACAGATACCTCAACCGCCGTTAGCCTTTCGGAACTAAGGGGTGAGGGGCTACGTGACCAGTTAGGGTTCTCGAGTCGCGATGCTCAGGAGTCCCCTTGACGCCAAACGGCATTCGCATTTTGGCTCAGCTCGGGAGTGACGTGGCGACGAACCAGGCCCGGGGCTCGGCTGGGTGGCGGCGTCTGGCGTGACCCAGCGCAGCCCCGTGCTCAGCCTCGCTGCTGCGCGCCCCGAGGGAGGCGCGCATGAGGCTGACACCGAGCCTGGCCCCCGAGGTTGATGCGACCCGAGGCCACCTCGTTGTTTATCACCAGCGGGAGCATAGCGCTTCGTGACAAGACGGGCATAGCCGCCTCGGCAAGGTCGCCACCAACAAGGAGCATGGTGCTTCCATCGCACGGGAGGGGGCTCTCCCGAGGAGCCCCTGGCGATATAGCCCCACCCCGACACGTGGCTGGCACGGTAGGGCTGGACGAGGTGTATCTGGGCACCCGTGAGCCAGCCAAGGACTCACGGGCCCTACCTCAAGGCGGGTTGCGCCTGCCTCGGGCCTTATCTTCGAGTGTGTTCCTGCAATTTGGCCAGATGTCGGTTTTTCACGCCTTCGGTCCCGGCTCGGCTGGTCTCACCGCCGCCGGCAAGCCAGTCGCGATGCCATGGACAAGACCAGAGGGTGAGGGCCGGAGAGCCGTAGGAGCCCCGAGTCGCGATGCTCGTGCACCCCCTTTAACGCGCAAGTCGGGTTAGATGACGAAACTCCACGCCCTCGGTCCCGGCTCGGCTGGTCTCAGCCGCCACCGGCAAGCCAGTGTCGCGATGCCATGGACAAGACCAGAGGGTGAGGGCCGGAGAGCCGTAGGAGCCCCGAGTCGCGATGCTCAGTGCACCCCCTTTAACGCCAAGCTGGGTTAGATGCAGCAACTTACGCCCCGGTCCCGGCCTCGGCTGGTCTCACCGTCAGCCGGCAAGCCGTGTCGCGATGCCATGGACAAGACCAGAGGGTGAGGGCCGAGAGCCGGTAGGAGCCCCGAGTCGCGATGCTCGTGCACCCCCTTTAACGCTGCAAGCTGGGTTAGATGACGAAACTCTACGCCCCGGTCCCGCTCGGCTGGTCTCACTGTCAGCCGGCAAGCCAGTCGCGATGCCATGGACAAGACCAGAGGGTGAGGGCCGAGAGCCGTAGGAGCCCTGAGTCGCGATGCTCGTGCACCCCCTTTAACGTGCAAGATTCCGCTACCCAGAAAAGGCACCAAATAACAAGCATGGTGGAGCGAGAGCATAATCCTAAGGAAAACGTAGAAGGATACATGCCACCGACAGCCCGAGCGGCTTGGGGATGATGCAGCCCGAGGGGCGCCCCAACAGATAGGCTAATGACATGAAATAAAGGGATACATGCCGCAGGACGGACCCACGCTGCCCGGGAATAATGCGGCCTCAAGGCGCCCCACCGAAACAAAACTTAAAGATGTCACCGGTGATGTTGGGGACGGCGGTGTTGGTGTAGCAGACTCTGTGGGCTGCGGAGCCGATCTCACGAGCCCCAGTGCCCGGGGCCTCGAGGATCCGGAGGCGCCGGTGGCTCGGGGCCATCTCCATCTCCGCCAGGCTGCGGGCGGCTCGACCTCTCGAGCCTCCAGATGGCCTCATGAGATGTTGGTGCGCAGCAACCGCTGCTTGGCAGGCCGTGAGGCATGCGACGTAGTCAGGGCGGCCTCGCAACGCCCCACTCGCGAGGGCCGAGGCGCTTTGAGACGCTGCTCGCTTGAGCCCTGTATGTCGATGCAGACGCGCAGCCCACCATCCTCGCCTGGATGGGGGCCACAGCAGGTAGGCGGCGGCTGCCCTCATGACCCTTGAGTCCTCAGAGCTCCTGAATGGCCTTGCCGACGAACTCCCGAGGGTTCGCCCTCCTTGCCTTGCTCCGCTATGGAAACGTGCTTCAAGCACGCCCATCGTGGTGCCCAAGCGCCCTCGTGACTTGGCGAGGTCGGCGGCCTCCGTGGAGAGCCCCGAGCCCGCCCGAGGAGGGCGCCGGGCGTGCTTCCTATGCGATGGAAGGAGGCCTCTGCCCGGCGCGGGCCCCCCGAGGGGCCTGCCTTGAGGAGCCGGGCCGGTCGATGTCTTCTTTCTTGGGTGCGGCTCGGAGGCCTCCCGCCGCTGTGGTCTGGTCTTCTAGCGATGCGGCTCGAAGGCTCGCCCAGGAGCACATCGCCTCTCTTCACAGGGCACCGTGATGACCCCGCCGCTTCGGCATCTTGAGGACGCTAGTAGCCGTGGGTTACGGCCATGAATTTGGCCAGCGCGGTACCCGAGGATGGCGCTGTACGGCAGGCGTATGTGGGCGACGCAAAGTCGGCGAGCTCGGTGGAAGTTGTCGCGAGCCCCAAGGTGACAGGAAGGCGGACCTGCCCGATCGGGACCGTGGAGCCGCTTGGTGACTCAAGAAAGGCTTGGCTGGCTGAAGCTGACTATAAGGCACTTGAAGATTGTTGAATGTTTCCACGGACAGGACGCGAGTCCCGCCCCACCGCCGATGAGGGTCTTGGTGACCAGCACGCTGTCGGCGATTGGGGAACAAAGCATCGGAGAACTCCGCTGTGGCCAAGACTTGAGCTGATCCGCCGAGCTGAACGTGATGGCGCACGCCGACCACCCGAGAGGGCGCGTGGCCTCGAGCTTGGGAGGACTGCATTCACTTCATGGGCGAACTGCTTGAAGATGCGCCGAGAGGTCGGGGCTTGAGCTCCGCCAGATGCAAAGCGATCGCACACGGTTCCTCGGAAGCCCCCAGCCCCTCGCCCCCGATGACGGTCCTCACCTCCTTGGCTGCGGAGGCAAGGGAGGGAGGCTCATGCTTCTCATGGCGATCTCGCGAGGCTGATCCTCCAGCCTCCTCGCGAGGTGGGTCTTGCCAACGGTCTCGCGAGGTTGGTCGCGCCACCTTGGCGCTGGGCCGCGGTCTTCCCAAATGTCCCCGCATTCCTTCCTCCTCTCGTCAGAGCCCCGTCGCTGCGCCGGCGCTCTACCGACCCTTCCTTCGCAGACGCCCGGAGCTCTTGGCATTCATTGGTGTTGTGGGTGTGGAGGTCATGGTACACGCAGCATCGACCGCCCTTGGAGGACTCTGGCTGATCTCCGCCTCGCTTGGTGTCCGGGTTCGCCGCAGCACGCAGCCCCTTTGCGCTTCACGCCCTGGCCTTGGACTTTTTCTTCGATCCGCTGCAGCAGCTCGAGGAGGAGAGACGCCTCCTTAGCCCCCCGGGCGCACTTGGTCGCCAAGTTGAACAGCTCCAAAGAGGTGCACAGATCTTCATGCATCTCCATCTCCTCCTTCATCTTGACGTCACAGCACGCCGCCGGAGAAGGCAGAGATGATGGCCTCCGCTACCCTCGGGATCTTGAGGCGGCGTTGTTGAAGCGCCGATGTACTTTTGCAGGTTTCGCTGCTGCTTGATTCGGGCGATGTCGCCACGGGGGTGGCGGTCGCGAGTACCTGAAGTTGGTGATGAAGCGAAAGATCTCGCCCAGAAGAGATCGTGCTCGGGGCCAGTGTTCAGAGCCAAAAGGGCTCTGCCCTGAGCGCCATGGGAAACCAGTTCGCCATGACCTTTTCATCCCCGCTGGCAGCCTCGATGCCCAGCTGGTAGAGCTGAGGAACTCCGTAGGGTCACCTGCTGGCCGAGCGAGGAGGCAGGTCTGGCTTGAACTTGGCGGGCCACGCGACATCGCAGCAGCTCGTGAGGTGAAGGCTGCAGCCCGCCGTGGCCGCTGGGGCCTCGACGACAGAGAGCTTGGTCTTGCGGACCTCCTCAAGGCCGCAGCCGGGGCAGCGCAGGTCCCGACGCGCCGGAGCGGGAGCGCCGCAGCTTCGTGGGCGAGGAATTTCTGACAGCTCGCTTGCTGCCGGGGCGCCCGGGCGGAGCGGGTTCCGCCAGGCCGCGCGCTTTGGGGCTGGGGCGCTTGAGGAGGAGGCGGCCGAGGCGCCTGAGTTTATCTGCTGCGGGCGGTGCGTGTAGCGAGACGGACGGTGCGGGCGCCTCGCAGCGCAGACGAAGCTCAGTGACTCGGTCGAGCTATTCTTCGAGACGCTGCCGACGGGCGGTAACGCAGGAGCTCGCTTGCCGGATGAGTGCAGCTCGGGTTTCATGGACGCGCTGCGCGGCGTGACGGCGAACCAGCGGGTGAGCGGCGTGTGTGCGGCGGCCGCCCCGCCATGGATGGGTGCTGACGATGTTGTTGCTGTTTCGCCGCCGCGGGCGGTGTTGATGGCAGGTGACGGGAACGACGAGGGCGCCTGCCGACGGGAGCTGTCTGGGCAACATGGGAGGCGAGGGCGGCTCAAGGCCGGCGCGGGTTCGACGGGCGCCAAACATGGTTATGTGGTCGGGAAGAACGAGGCGACGAAGGCAGATTCCGCGCACTTTACCGGGCGCGCCAAATGTCGGATTTCGGGTTCCGCAGACCTTGAGGTTCAACACAAGGGTGCACGGAGATCCAACCTCCACCGCCTCGCACTCACCGAATCGCTGGGACCTAAACTACTAAATGGAACAAAGACAAGAGACACGAGATTTATATCGTTCGTGCCACCATTGTGGTGTAATACCCTACCCAAAGGTGTGGTGTGGTGGATTGCCCTTGGGCTGATGAGGAACACACAAGGAAGAACAGCCTCATGAGGGTCTGTTCTTGGCGGGTGCGATGAACTGCTAGGTGGTGTTCACCGCCTAGCTACTGGTTTCTTAATGATGATTCGGATCTCTCTCTCCCCCGGGGTGGCTACTCCTATTTATAGGCTAAGGCCCCGGCCTCTTCCCAAATATTGAGCGGAAGGGCGCCAACAATTGGCCATTTTGAAGGGGAACAGCGGGTACACTTATCCTCGACTAAAGTTGGTCCTCGCCGCCAAAGGCTCGTGATGACGCCTTGGGCTCCATAATGACTCCTTCCCGCCGCTGGGCTGGTCTTGGTCTTGTTGCAATCAAACGGATGCCTTTGCTTGATGCTCCCGCCGCGCTTGCTCCCTTTGCACCAAAGAGGAAAGGAGGACATCATGGGCTGGCGCCTCGACGGGCGCCTTGGTCGTCATGGCTTATGCCATGGGCACCTCGCGAGGTACCCTGCCTTGAACTCTCCGCCTCATGAGCCAGCCTGACGAGGCCGCGCTCGAGGAAGCCCTTGTCGTCGCCATGAGGCTTGGCCTCGCGAGGGTCTTGAGCTTATGCTGATGAAGATGGGCCGGCTGGGCCTCCTTCGAGCCACGCCAAGCAGCCGCAGTAGCAAGTCTGGGACCCCTGCTCCTGAATGCCGACAGTTTATGTGTGACAGAGCGATCATATCACGGGGTTGATGCACCGCCAAGTTTCCACCAACTCTTGAGGTGAGAAAGGGCAATGCACTGCATCAAGAGGCTAGCAATGATGGAAGGGTGAGAGTGCATATAATCCATGGACTTAACATTAGTCATAAAGAACTCACATACTTATTGCAAAAATCTATTAGTCATCAAAACAAAGTACTACGCGCATGCTCCTAGGGGATAGATTGGTAGGAAAGACCATCGCCGTCCCCGACCGCCACTCATAAGGAAGGCAATCAATAAACACCTCATGCTCCGACTTCATTACATAACGGTTCACCATACATGCATGCTACGGAACTTGCAAACCTCAACACAAGTATTTCTCAATTTCACAATTACTCACCAAAGATGACTCTAATATCACCACCTTTATATCGCAAAACTATTGCAAGGAATCAAACATATCATATTCAGCGATCTACAAGTTTTATGTAGGATTTTATGACTAACCATGTGAATGACCAGTTCCTGTCATCTCTCTAAATAGATATAAGTGAAGCAAGAGAGTTTAATTCTTTTCTACAAAAGATATGCTCGTGTTTCTAACAAATATAAGTGAAGCAAAAGAGCATTCACAAATTGGTGGTTGTCTAAGTGAAGAGAAACAGGCAATCCAAACTTCAAATGATATAAGTGAAGCACATGAAGCATTCTATAAAGCCATACTCAAAAGATATAAGTGAAGTGCATAGAGCGTTCTATAAATCAACCAAGGACCATCTCATACCAGCATGGTGCATAAAAGAAAAATGAAAAATAAATGCAAAAGACGCTTCAAGATTGCACATATCGCATGAACGAAACGAATCCGAAAACATACCGATATTTGTTGAAGAAAGAGGGGATGCCTCCCCAGCATCCCCAAGCTTAGACGCTTGAGTCTCCTTGAATATTTACTTGGGGTGCCTCGGGCATCCCCAAGATTGAGCTCTTGCCTCTTCGCTCTTCTCACATCGAAACCTTCTCAATCATCGAACACTTCATCCACACAAAACTTCAATGTAAAACTCGATAAGATCCGCATTATAATAAAGCAAATCACTACTCTAAGTACTGTTGCAAACCAATTCATATTTTGTTTCTGCATTGTGTCTACTGTAATATAACTTTTCCATGGCTTAATCCACTGATATAAATTGATAGTTTCATCAAACAAGCAAACTATGCATCAAAAACAGAATCTGTCTAAAACAGAACAGTCTGTAATAATATGAACATTCACCATACTTATGATACTTGAAAAATTCTACCAAAATTAGGAAAAATAAACAATTTGTATATAAAGACAGTGCAAAAATAATCAGAACCATTTGACATTCCAGTAAAAAACTAAAAATCACGCACTACAGCCAAAGTTTCTGTCCTGCACCACACAAACCAACAAGCATCGTAAACATCCTAAAGGCAAACCTTGGCACATTATTTTTATAATACAATGGAGTTGTACAAGGGGATAATTATTTTTGTTGAAAAGTTTCTGTAATCAAGATTCACAAACTTGTCGTGAGCATGAACAAAGTTCAAGGAGCCTCCCACTTCAACAATGCTTGTCTTTCTCACTTTCACTTTCTTTTTTGAAAAGTTTCGGTTCCCTTTATTTTTGTTGTTTTAAACTATAAGAAAGCACTCAACAGAAATAAATGACTCTCTAAAACTTCCGGTTGTCTCCCGGCAGCGCTTTCTTTATAGCCATTAAGCTAGGCATATAGTGCTCAAGTAGTGAATCCACCCGATCCCAAGGTATATCAAAGCCAATTTTAATTAGCAATGATTTGTAATTTAGTAGTGAGCACAAAGTAACATATATCAAGCAATGACGGTTCTAACTCTCTTCCTATGCATCGGCATGTCATAAAAGAACAATTCATGCACACATAGTAAAGGCCAATGCATAGTATAAACAGTTTCTTGCAATTTTTTCATATGGGAAACATAGAGAGGTGGAGATATAGTTCCTCTCTCATAATAATTGCAAGTAGGAGCAGCAAGCACATGCATAGTATATCTATCAAAATCATCATGTGCAACGGTAAAAGGCAACCCATCAATATAATCCTTAATAAGGGCAAACTTCTCCGATATAGTATAATCGGGAGAATTCAAAAGGATAATAGGACTATCATGTGTGGTGCAATAGCAACAATTTCATGTTTAACATAAGGAACTATAGCAATTTCATCTCCATAAGCATAATTCATATTGGCATCTTGGCCATAAGCATAGCAAGCATCATCAAAAGGAGTATTTCAAGAGAATCAACGGGATCATAACAATCATCATAGCAATCATTATAGCAATCATCCTTCGGTAAGCACGAAGGGGAATTAAACAATGTATGAGTTGAAGAGTTACTCTCATTAGAAGGTGGGCACGGGTGATCAATCCGCTCTTCCTCTTTTTGTTCTTCGCTCTCCTCATCATCGTTTTCATCCAATGAGCTCACAATTTCATCAATTTCTTCTTCCATAGCTTCCTGCAAAATATTTGTCTCTTCTTGGACAGCGGAGAACTCTCGATAAATTGTTTAACATAGGCATTAGAAGCATAATTTCATAACAATATTCAAGTATGGCAAAATTTCAGATTTGTGAAAAGTAGCATCACACGCTTCAATCAAAGAAGCAATTTCATAAGCACTTTAAAAGCAACAAATTCTTCAATTTGTTGAACATCATAGTAGTTGTAAACACCCTTAGCATACGAAGATACGATTCCATTATCACTAAACTCACATTGATAGGGAAGGTGTTTCTTAGGGTTTTCAGAACAACAAGTAACATCATATATTTCACATAAATTCCAAGCATAGCATTGCAAACGATGAATTTGACCCAATAAAATTTTCCCTTTTTCAGATATTCGGTGTCGCGCATAACAAGCATGCTCATCTAAAGATTTGCCCTCAACTAAACTAGTTGGGGTTTCAGCACGAGCACATAGGGATCGAAGATGATCCAAGTAATAAGCTTCAGGAGTGTGACAGATTTTGAGTGGTCCTTCAACCATTAGTTCAGTAGGTACAACTAATTATTTTGGTATTTTGAGTTTCCTACCCATAACTAAAGGTAGAAAACAACTAAGAACAGCAAATAAAAATTACTTAGTGATAAAGCAAACAAGCACACACGAGAATATTCACCCCACGCTATTGCTCCCCGGCAACGGCGCTAGAAAAAGGTCTTGATAACCCACAAGTATAGGGGATCGCAACAGTTTTCGATAAGTAAGAGTGCCGAACCCAACGAGGAGCTAAAGGTAGAACAAATATTCCCTCAAGTTCTATCGACCACCGATACAACTCTACGCATGCTTGACGTTCGCTTTACCTAGAACAAGTATGAAACTAGAAGTACTTTGTAGGTGTTTTTGGATAGGCTTGCAAGAAAATAAAGAGAGCGAAAATAAAACTAGGGGCTGCTAAATTAAAGACACAATTAAAGTAAATATAGCGAATGTGGAAAAGTGGTGGTAGGAGTTGCAAAATTGTCCCTAAGCAATTGACTACTTTACTAGACCGATAGCAAGTATCATCCGGAGAGGCCATCGCTAGCATGTCATCCCTTACTTGGAATTCTATGCACTTATGATTGAACTATTAGCAAGCATCCGCAACTACTAACGCTCATTAAGGTAAAACCCAACCATAGCATTAAGATATATTGGTCCCCTTCAATCTCGTGATGCATCAATTTCTATGCTAGGTTGAAGCTTCTGTCACTCTTGCCCTCCAATACATAGTCCTATCAACATACAACTAACCCTATGGTGTGATCCACGCGCGTGCTCATATGATGGGCACCAAAGGACAGCAACATAACCACAAGCAAATTAAATCAATCATAGCAATTCATCAACCACCGATAAGACAACGAAAATCTACTCAGACATCATAGGATGGCAACACATCATTGGATAATAATATGAAGCATAAAGCACCATTGAGGGAGTCCCGGATTAGGGGGTGTCCGGATAGCCGAACTATCACCGTTGGCCGGACTCCTGGACTATGAAGATACAAGATTGGAGACTTCGTCCCGTGTCCGGATGGACTTCCCTTGGCGTGGAAGGCAAGCTTGGCGATACGGATATGTAGATCTCCTACCATTGTAACCGACTCTGTGTAACCCTAACCTATCCGATGTCTATATAAACCGGAGGGTTTTAGTCCGTAGGATGAACAACAATCATACCATAGGCTAGCTTCTAGGATTAGCCTCCTTGATCTCGTGGTAGATCTACTCTGTACTACCCATATCATCAATATTAATCAAGCAGGAGTAGGGTATTACCTCCATCGAGAGGGCCCAACTCGGGTAAAAACATCGTGTCCCTTGTCTCCGTTACCATCCACCTAGACGCACGCTCGGGACCCCTACCCGTGATCCGCCGGTTTTGACACCGACATTGGTGATTTCATTGAGAGTTCCTCTGTGCCGCCGCTGTCGGAAGGATGCCTCATCCCGCCTTTTAAAGACGATACTATCGCCAAAGGAGCCTTGGCCACCGGGTCGACTCTTCACCGGGTGGTTTTCTTATGACCGCCAGCTCGCCATCATACCGACGATGACTTCTCGAGTCATCGAAACCAATCTTCACATTAATTTGAACTTGCCAAACAGTTAGATCCGATCGAGCTCTCCTCCGTGAACGAGCTCTTGATCGCATTGTCGCTCGAGTCGCCATGCTACGCACCAGATTGGGCCTAAAACCGATCTCGAGAGATCAACTCTCCCTGTGCTACCCATCATGTTGCTGTGATAGAGGAGCAATGCGCGATTCTTCCTATTTTAAGTACTAGCTACGCCCAGATTCCCGATCCCTCCATGCCGGATTCCCGCAGAGGGACGGATGTCGATCAAGCCATGAACTTAAAGTCAGCGATGGGATGGATTCATTGATAGCATTCAAAATCCGAACTTCCGATTCGAAACTTCCCGCCCTCGAGTCTTAAATTGACGGGTTCCGGATCCAGCCCACCCGCCCACCCAAACATTAGCGATCTATCCCGACCGCAAGAGCCCGCTGAAACAAGACACATTATCGGGCTAGATTCTCCCGGTTATGGACAGGATAAAGGACTGCCGAGAGGAGGACGAATCCCACTTTTCTGCAATAATTGCACGGACAAGGGAATCCTAAACGCCATATGTCGTCATAAATTACACGCTTTGTCGACTTGGTGACCATAGTACAAAAGTACTGTGCGATGGAGAGCGCCTGGAAAACCTAAAGTAAATTTTGGGATAATCCGGCCCCGAATACATCCCTAGTCCGAAATAAAATGGTGCATCATTACCAAGCACCTGGGTTAAACACCAAAAACCAAAACCCCTAAAGGGTACGGAACCGCATCGAGGGTTGGCTAAACGGACCTCGCAAAATTCATAGCACAGAGGGCGCCACTCCAACTCATAGCCTTCGAGCAAGTTGGATATCATGCGGTGGCCAAAAGTGGCTAAGAGCTTCTAGCTTCGTAATCCCAGCCCAAAGAACACCAAGACGGTGTTAATAGCCTTCGAGACTTTCGATCAAATAACATGCGAAAACTAACACCCGCAACCTTGCCAAGTCTACCAAGTAGCAACAATAAATCCATGGAGGACACGGCTATTACCTTTAATGCCAAAGATTTAACCTAAATTCCAAACAGCCCGAGCACCAGCCGCATTGGTCCTCGGTCCGATAGTGGACGGCTTTTGCCTTACTAAGGTACTCATGGATGGCGGCAGCGACTAAACCTCATCTATGAGGAAACCTCCAAAATGGAAATAGACTGAACCGCATTGAGCGAAGCAGCACAACCTTTAGAGGAATAATCCTAGCCGGAAGCATGCTGCACAGAAAAATCACACCGACGAGTGTTCGCTCACGGACAATTACAGGTCCGAGGAGGTCACATTTCAAGTGGCCCTGCTCAGCAGCGGATATCACGCTTATTAGGGCGAGAGGCATTCACAATTTTTCAAGCTATACCCCATTATGGGTACATGAAGCTTAAAATGCCCGGACCTAACGGAATCATCACTCGCTAGTGATCCAACATAGCACTCCGCCGAAAACAAGACAGCCGCACTAGCCCTCGAGGCACTATCCGGCCCTAGCGGCCGAGGAACTCATTGCGATGCGCCCACGGTGAACAGGATGATGTGATACTTGATAAAAGATCCAAGTCCACCTCTTTAAACCAGCGGATGAAATAGCAAATTCCAAGTCCACCCAACGGACCTCGCAAAGACGGCCTTCATTGGGGCACAATTAAACCCTGATGTAGACGCTGCACTACGAGAATTTCTACGAGAAAATCGACATCTTTGCCCGCACCCTTCGACATGCCAGAATCCCACGCCGGCTGGCCGAGCACAGCCTAAATATCCTAAAAGGATTCAAGCCACCAAACAGCTCTTCGCGCTTTTCCAACCCAAGAGACAAAGCCATGGAGAGGAGCTAGCCAAACTTTGGAAGCCGGATTCATCGAGATATAAAACATCCGGACTGGCTAGCAAACCTGGTGATGGTACCAAAGAAGGACAAACTCGCGCTTATGTGTTGATCTCAAAGACCTTAATAAGGCTTGCCCAAAGGATCCCTTCCTCCCTCGAATTGATCAAATTATCGACGCCACAGCAGGACACGACTCATTGTGCTTCCTCGACGCTGCATCTGCTACCACCAAATCAAGATGGCGGAGCTGCACCAAGCTGCAACAGCATTCATCACTCCATACGCCCATTCTGCTTCAACACAATGCCCTTCGGCTCAAAACGCCGCAACATATCAGCAAGATGATTCGTATATGTCCGCAAACCAGATCGGCAAAACAAAGGAAGCATATGTAGATGACGTGGTCGCCAAAACCAAGCATGTAGAAACTCTAGTAGACGACTTGAGGCTCACATTCGACAATCTTCAAAAATATGACATCAAGCTCAATCCAAAAATGCGCCGCTGCTCCACCGAAAGCTCCCCGGCTTCATTGTGTCCGTAGAGGAATTGAAGCAAACCCAGCCAAGATCCGAGCTCACAATTGGATATTCCAAAAGACCTCAAACAAATACAAAACTTATCGATGCGAGCGGCTTTAAGCCGCTTTACTTCCCGCTTGGGAGAAAAGGCGCATTCTTTACCGCCTCCTCCCAAGAACGAACACATCGAGTGGATTTGATGCCGCCACGGCCGGACTCAAGAAATAAAGGCCATTTTGGCAACTAATCCGTTCCGGCCGCGCCAACGTATGCAACCAATGCTATTATATATCGCCGCAACACATCAAGTTGTCACGGTGCTCGCCGTCGAACGAGAATGGACGGACACCGTTCCCTTCAAAACCGTTTACTATGTGTCCATTGTCCTAACTCCATGCAAGTCCCGTACCCACATTATCAAAAGATAGCATACGCGTGTTCATGGCATCCCGAAGCTGCGACACTACTTTCAAGAGTGTTCGATAACGGTAGCCTCCGGTACCTCTTAACGACATTATAAACAACCGCGACGCGACGGGCCGGATTGCAAATGGGCCATAGAGCTCCTTCCATTCGACATAACTTATAAGCCACGACAAGCTATTAAGTCGCAGTTTTTGGCCGACTTCGCGGGTCGATGGACTCGAAGTCAACTCCCTAAAGAGTACGGCGATACTCCAATTAGATCATGCACTTTGACGGCTCCAAAATGTTGGCCGCCTGGGCAAGCGTTGCCTCCGACGCCCCCAACCGGGACACAGTCCAATACGTTTTCAGATAATGTATACGGACTCCAACAACGCAGCCAATACGAGGCCCTTCGCACGCCTCCGGATGGCAGTCTCCATGGGCATTAAACGCCTAGAGGTGCACGGGATTCAACCTCGCGATATCTCAAATAAACGGAGACTTTGATGCCAAAGATCCGAATGGCAGCGATCGCAATGCGGTCCTAAAATGTCAAGACAGTTCAAGGGCTCAATTTCATCATATATCCGGGATAACAACCAGCGGCGGACATATTGGCACGATCGGTGCAAAACGCGTGCCGCCCCGCCTAACATCTTCCTCGAACGGCTATTCAAGCCATCCGCATTATGGGAAGGGGAGTCCGAAATAACAATCCGACCCAACCGCACCGCCTCGACGCCAACACTCGACACAATCGGAGGCTCGCCATCGAGATAACACCTCCGCCAATAAATAATGGCGGTTATCGCTCGCGGACGGAGCCATTCCTAGCCTACCTAACTAGGCAGGAACTCCCAAGACCAAAATGAGGCTCGCTGCATAGTACGGCGATCTAAAGCCTATAAAGTCCATGAGGGAGAGCTTTATAAGAAAAGCACAACAGAGTCCTTCAAAGGTGTATCTCCAAGAGGAAGGGCGAAACCTCCTGGCTGGAATTCATGCCGGACTGGGTGGGCACCACGCCGCAGCCCGGCCCTTGTAGGCAAGGCCTTCCGACAGGATTTTATTGGCCGACGCCCGGCAGATGAGCAGGATTTAGTCCAACGATGCGCGCCGTTGCCAGCTTTTTGCTAACTAAAGCCACATGCCACCCACCGCCTCAAAACTATACCCATCACCGCCGTCATGGGTCTGGGGCTTGACATGGTTGGACCCTTAAGGGGGAACCCACAAGCAAAAATACCTATTGGTCATGGTGGATAAATTCACCAAATGGATAGAGGCCAAACCTGTTAAAATGGCCAACCGACCGGTGATAGACTTCATATCGGGGTAGTTCACCGCTACGGTGTCCCCACAAGATCATCATCGATAACGGCACCAACTTCACGGCCGATGAGGTCAAATTATGGTGCAAAAACATGGGCATCAAGCTCGACACGCCTCGCCTATCACCTCAAACCAACGCCAAGTCGAGCGAGCAAACGGTCTAATCATGAGCGGCATTAAACCCAGCACTAGTGCGGTCCTCAAGGAATCTAACACGACCGGGTTGAGGAGCTCGACCAGACTGGGGCTGCGGACCACGCCGAATCATACTACCGGATTCACAACATTTTTATGGTGTACGGTGCAGAGGCAGTCCCGCCTCACATAATTCATGACTCACCTCGCGGCGCATGTATGAAGAAAGAGAAGCCGAGCTCGATCGGCAGGACAGTTTGACGCATTGAGGAGGAGCGACGTGGCAAAAGCTCATTCCGTGATTTTATCAACAGCAGGCTCAAGATATCAAAGCAGGAAGCACGGGCCAAAGCTTACAACGTTGGCGAACTAGTTCTACGCCTGCCGGACAAGAAAAAGGACAAACTCAAGCCCAAATGGGAAGGTCCCTTCATCATCGACCAGGTCCTGAACGGCGGAGCATACCATTTGCGAAACGCATCGGATAACCGACTCGAGCCGAACCCATGGAACGCAGCCCGTCTACGAAGATTCTACGCCTAAGCGCCGGTCCCCAAGTTCGTCTCCTTCCTTCGTCCACATTTTCCATTTTTGCTGTCTTTTGTTTCTCTCCTTCTTCCTCCTTCTTCTTGAAGCCTTTAGAGGCTCGCTTGCGCTTTATTCAAGACATATTTGACGCGCTGTCCGCTACCATTATACCTGGGGGCTTCTTTAACATAAGCTTATTTATACGGGCTTCATGCCCAACACATGTGTCAAACTTCCGCATGTACCTTTTATTCACCATTATATGCATCGATATGACTTAAGTTTTGGCCAAGATGGGTTGCCTAGCTCCTGTGCTTACCCCTACGCTCCTCGATTGTTCGGCTAGGTGGTAAAGGGAGCACCTTCCGCGATTGTTACCGCTGGTCAGCCGGATGTGTACCTCAGACTGGGTGAAGCCGAAAGCTAGTGTTCTTAAGGGAATATTCGGTCGGTGAACTGAAAGATGATTTTTAACTATTTACCCATCTGCCCCTAGATGATTTTCTCGCTTTCCTAGCAGTCTTGACATGCACTTTAGGGCATGCATCCCAAATGAAAGGAACCCTTAACGAACTATTCTCCCGAAGATGTTTCTTACTATCCATGTAATATAACATAACTAGTTGGGCACTTGTCCGACACAGCAATAATGACCCCACGCCTTTGTCTCCATGCATACCCTGTTCTTATATAACCACGGCAGTATTCGACACACCCGGACTATTGGGTCCCGAGGTCGGCTTAAAAGTCCGCTATGACAAACGATCTACAATCCGCTAGAAGACATTTTTCATGTCATATTTTTACATATTCAACTCGACTCATTGTATTCCTCCTCAATGCCATCTAATAGGCTATCTAATTTACAATCTTGTGGAATACTTATGCCAATTCTACTTGGCCGCATACTGCTTACATGGATCTCCTTCCCATCAGCCCCACAGTCCGACTCGCCATGTGGTTTGGGTTAGCCTTCGTACCGCTGCCTTTACCATGGCTCAGCCTCCTCGGCGCCTTTGACGCCAGCCGAAATCTTCCATAGTCGGAAGCAACGCTGCGTTCTTGAAGCCACTCGCCAGCTCCCCAATACCTTTGGGCAGAGATAGATGGCCACAAGGCCTGGCCGACGCTTTTCATCACCGCCAACTCGCTCAGCAGCAGACGCAGTTCGGGAAGAAGATCACCAAGAACTGGGCATCTCCTCCTCAGACGACTCGTGAGCAAACCTACCTACATGTTTATGTTAGTCGCTTTCCTCGCCAACTCTTTCAAAGTTCGCCAAGCACTTATCGAAAATGCCGCGACGAAGCCGCCGATTCTCCTTTACGGAGTCGCATAACCGGGCACGAACATCCTTTAGTTCCTCACCCAGCTTTGGTGTTGGCATCTTGAGGTTATTTTCTCCGCCGCACCTCGTAAGCACGCCTCGCCGCCTTTAGTTGGCGCAAGAGCTGTTGCTTGTCCGGATCTAGTCCGCGCCATCTGCAATATTTTTGTCGATTTACACACCCGCCGCACTTCATAAACTATTATCTTTTGAAGCGATATTACTGTGAGGGGTCTCGTGGTTCCCTCAGAAGCGCTAGTGCGGCCTCAAGTTGGGCCTTGCATTCTTCAAGCCCCGGGACAGTCGGTACTTTTTTGTAAGATCATGATAATAAATGATCCTTAAATCAGTTATTCTAACTATTTTAAGTCTCGGGGCTACCGCATATATAATCACAAATTTCTCACCAGATGTCCTTACATACTGCTCCATGGCTCGCTAGACCATCTTGAGTAGCACGGAGGTGCGATCTCCAATTGAAGGCATTCAAGGCCTCCTGGGAGAAACATGCGCACGAAGAACTGTCCGCGGCGCCTGGATTCGTGGCGCTTCCACCTCGGAGTTGGTGGCGATAATCTGTCGGCATCCTCTCGTCGGAGGAGCATCCGACGATGCTCAGGCTCGCCTCCGCTTCCGGACCCGGCTTTGGAGCCTGGCTAGCGGAGGTTCGATTATAACCTCCGACTCAGTCCGCGAGCGCTTTTTCCTGAAAAGAGCATCAGCGTTAGTACGCCTTCCAGAATCAATCCTGGGAATATGGTGACACGCCATACCGCTATGCGGCGGAGTTTCGATCCGACCGCACTTTTTAATCACAACAGACGCCCTTTGTTGGCTAGTCATGCTGGCTCGGCTTCCCGCCTCAAGGCACCTCTCAAAACACCATTGGTATACGGTGATCAAGAAATAAGCATGGTTGGGTCATTATCGAGTATTGGGACCTCGGTCTCAGCCACTGTGAGGTCGGAAGTATTCCGGTAATCAACAGAATGGCAACCAGAGCATTGTCGATGCTAAGTTGGTGGAACACCCGCTGATCAACTCCACCTTTATATCCGGATCCTCTTCGAGGTCGGATCGAGGGACCGCCCGGATCCCGGGTTGTGGGGGCGGATGTGTATCTTCTCCACGGCCCGGCGCAGCTTCCTCAAGCAGAGTGAAGGAAATATGCCCTAGAGGCAATAATAAAGTTATTATTTATTTCCTTATTTCATGATAAATGTTTATTATTCATGCTAGAATTGTATTAACCGGAAACATAATACATGTGTGAATACATAGACAAACATAGTGTCACTAGTATGCCTCTACTTGACTAGCTCGTTGAATCAAAGATGGTTAAGTTTCCTATCCATAGACATGAGTTGTCATTTGATTAACGGATCACATCATTAGGAGAATGATGTGATTGACATGACCCATTCCGTTAGCCTAGCACTTGATCGCTTAGTATGTTGCTATTGCTTTCTTCATGACTTATACATGTTCCTGTAACTATGAGATTATGCAACTCCTGCCATCGAGGAACACTTTGGTACTACCAAACGTCACAACGAATCGGGTGATTATAAAGGAGTACTACAGGTGTCTCCAAAGGTACATGTTGGGTTGG